>JAJPUD010005116.1:0-51880 GCA_023553655.1 Myrmecobius fasciatus | reverse complement strand
TAAAAGGAAGAAAGAAAGAAAGAAAGAAAGAAAGAAAGAAAGAAAGAAAGAAAGAAAGAAAGAAAGAAAGAAAGAAAGAGGAAGAAAGAAAGAAAGAAAGAAAGAGGAAGAAAGAAAGAAAGAAAGAAAGAGGAAGAAAGAAAGAAAGAAAAGAAAGAGAGAGAGAGAGGGAGGGAGGGAGGGAGGGAGGGAGGAAGAGAAAGAAAGAAACAAGGAAGGAAGGAAGAAGGAAGGAAGGAAGGAAGGAAGGGAGGGAGGAAGAGAAAGAAAGAAACAAGGAAGGAAGGAAGAAGGAAGGAAGGAAGGAAGGAAAGAAAGGAGAAAAGAAAGGAGAAAAGGAAAAAGGAAGGGAGGAAGGGAGAAAGAGAAAGAAAGCAAGCAAGCAAGAAAGAAAGAATGAAATACACAAAGAAAGAAGGAAGGAAGGAAGGAAAGAAAGGAGAGAAGGAGACAGGAAGGAGGAAGGTAGGGAAGGAGAGAGAAAGAAAGAAAGGGAGGGAGGAAAGAGGGAAATAAAGAAAAAAATAGCATGCTTCTGTCTAATAAAGAGAAAAATAGCATGCTTCTGTCTGTTTGGCCATTCTTTCTCTGGAGCCAAATAGTATGCTTCACCATTAGTCCTTTGGGAATGTCTTGGATGACTATAATGCTGCTACTGTTCTGGTTTTTCTCATTTTCCTTTGCATCAGTTCATATGAGTCTTTCCAGATCAAGGAATTATTCCATGAACGCTTTGTCTTTTCTAGGCCTCCCTCCAGCAAGATGGCTACTGAGCTTATTCTTGAAGTCATTTGTGATCACTCACCCTCTTCCCTCAGTCATGCTTGCTCTGTTTCTCACTACTTGTGTGACCTGGGATTAGGCATTCACCAATATCTAGAAAACTCTAGATTCACATCTGTGCTATGAATTTACCTTTCCCCAATCTGAGGTGGTGCTAGGGCAGAAAGGAATTACCCTTCCAATGTGCTGGGACTAAATGTGTGATTATACCTTTCAAAGTAAATATTCCTGCGCAAAAGCCAAATTGACTCTTAGTGATTAAACGAATCTGGGATGGTGGGAATCTGGGAAAAATGATTAGTGAAGGTTGGAGCCTTAGAGAGAAAGCACAAATGCTCCAGATGTTCTTGAAGTTGCTGGAGAACTCTAGAGGAAGAACAAGAGAGTAATGTACCTGGCCTTCAGCCAGTGGATTGTGGGGTAGTCAGTCAGAGTTACAATAACAAGAATTAAAAAGTGGCTTTGTTTCTCTGAATTTTAGGTTCAATTGGTAAATGGGGGTAAAAATAATAATACTTATGTTAACCACTTCACAGAACTGCTGTGAGAAAAGTATTGAGTATACATCAAAGGTCAGGGACATTTAAAAAAAGCTCACACGAAAACCCCCAAAGGTCACACACTCATAGTCATACTACTGGTAAGTATTGGATTTGGGGCTCAAACCCAGGTGAGAGAGAATTTGTAGTCAGGGAATTTGTGATCCTAGCCCTATTACTTAATATTGATCAAATGAGATAAACATAAAACATTTCCCAAACCTTAAAGTACTTCATTAGTGTTAGTAGCCATCATCATCATCTCCATCATTATGTGTATAGTGCTGCTATTGTCTTTGTCTTTGTGTATTGGGGTTTCCTTGGCAAAGGTACTGAAGGTTTGTTGTTGTTGTTGTTGTTTTGTTTTGTTTTGTTTTTTGCCATTTCCCTCTCCAGCTCATTTTACAGATGAGGAAACTGAGGCAAACAGGATTAAGTGAGTTGACCAGTGTCACATAGCTAGTAAGTGTCTGAGGCCAGATTTGAACTCAGGAAGATGAATTTTCCTGACTCCAGACCTCCTTCCCTTCCCAGAGATTATATCTGATATAAGTTAAGCATGTTCAATCCTTTTAAACATATTTCCATATTTGTTATGCTGCGCAAGAAAAATCAGACTAAAAGAGAAAAAATCATGAGAAAGAAAACAAACAAAAAGGTGAAAATACAATGCTTCAATTCATTTTCAATCTACATAGTTCTTTCTCTGAATGTGGATTGGCATTTTCCACTGTGGCATTTCTTGTGAAAGTGAAAATGAGCCATATATTAAGAGGGAGAGATTTGGAAGAGAGGGAAAATCAAAGTTGGCAAAAGGTTCTATGCTATTACCCATTCAGGTATGTCAGAGGACATAATATATCTAAAGATGCCTTCAAACAGCCTAATCTCAGATAAATATTTTTCATTCATGATCTACTTTAGAGGTAGTGCTATAAGCAAAAGTCAAGTTTATATCCTTGAGTCTCCCCTATTCTAGGAACTGAGTCTAGACCTACTTACTTCCT
This sequence comes from Myrmecobius fasciatus, assembly GCA_023553655.1. NCBI lineage: Eukaryota > Metazoa > Chordata > Mammalia > Dasyuromorphia > Myrmecobiidae > Myrmecobius > Myrmecobius fasciatus. The sequence continues at coordinate 49,551 of JAJPUD010005116.1, read as the reverse complement.
TCAAAATAACCATTCCCACTTCCCTCCCATCCCTTCATACCATGTAAAGAATAGAATTATAGGATTCAGCATTGTAGAAAAACAGGGATTATCTAGTCTAATTCTCTCTACCTTTGGGGGACTTGATTAACATATTAAATTATTTTAGGACAAAATATTTTAAAAGCACTTCCTGGAAAATGGAAATTATTTTAGCTGTTTAATAAATGAATGAAATTATAGCAGACAAAACAGATGCACTAAATTATTATCTAAAAATAAATTTCCACACAAGAAAAAGCAATTTAAAAGAAGAGATGTTCAGGAGAAAATTGTTCTGACTTTCAAAATTTTATACTGATTATGGCACTCAAAATTTATATTGATTTGACAAAAATATGTAATATACCAAGTCAGGTATCTGGGACCATGGAGCCTGAATGAATACCAGTCAAAAAATAGTCAAAAGAACAGATTTAGGCTTAATTTGTTGCATTCTACTGGCTTTTATTAATTCCCAGGAAAGATATTGTGACTCTTAAGCTCATCTATATCTCCAAACAAACATGCAAGAAAATGAATGAATGAATAAGATTAACTTGTTCTTATTAAGTAAAATCTTTCTAGCTACTTTGTCTTTGAAGAAGGAAGCATAATAATAAATTTTCTGAAAAGATGATGAGAACAGAAAAAAATAATGGGGGCAGGTATGGTATTTAATATCACGAAATAGATATGATGCTCAGTGGAGAGAAAAGATATGACATCCAGCAGAGAGCAGCAGAGAACAATGCAAGACAATTTTTAGAAATCGTGACATCAAAGGTGTGAGGGGCTTTAGCCAGGCATGTGTCCTAGCCACCTGAGTTCTTATCTCCTGAGGCTCCATTCATGTTCTTTTGGCAAACTTGTTGAATATAAGTTCTCTACATATGTACTTTCCACATGTCTTCCTTAGTTTCATGTAGTCTTCTGCATGTATGATTTTCCCCATTGTTAGTATGGTAATTTATGGAAAAATAAACATCATACATACATGGATGGGGGAGGAGAATGGTATCCCTGGCACAAAGTACTTAACAAGTGCTTAATAAACACTGAATGACTTTATTTGCTAGATTTTTTGATTAAATGTCTTGTTTTGAACTAATGTTTCTTATGTCCTACTGATAAATACTAATACATTGATCAGGACTTTGAATGATAGTTTTGAGTGGATACTGACCCACAGAGTTCCTTGAACCTGGCATAAAAGAATAAGGAGAAGAGGAGGTGTTTCACATACATTTAACAGTTCCCTGATTTAATAGTTCACCACCCCATCCAAAAAAAAGGTGAGGGGAGGAAATGAAGTTTAGTCTGGTATGTCCTGTTTCTTTTTCTAGATGCTAATTAACGGACCCTTTAATTATATGTACTAGAATTTTGCCAGGAGTTGTAGCCAAGTTCACTGGCCTAGAATTTGTACACTCCACTCTCATCCCTTTGAACATAAGAGCAATAATTGCCCTTCTCCAGACCTACAAGACTTCTCTCATTCTCCAAAACCTTTCAAAAATCACTGACAGTAACTCATTAACCACATCTGCCAGTTCTTTCAGTACACTGTGATATAGGGTTTGAGGGTTTTGCGGGGTTTTTTTAAATCTTTTTTACTTGATAGAGTGCTATCTCTTTTCTTGTTCTTTGATCCAGTGACCTATCTCCTCAGACCATGTTCTAAGTATATTATTGACAGGAAAAATAGTGACCTCTGTGTATCAACAGTCTTAGCAACATTATTCATTATAGCCAAAGAAAAAAACAACTTGAAGTAACATATGTTTCAAAGTTTTTAAGTGTCTGCTCAAATGTAATAGAATATTATTGGACCTTTAGAAAAGGATAAAAAAGGAAAAAGAAAATGGAAAGAACTTATATGAAATTAGAGCAGAAAAAAGCAGAATATAAGCAAAATAAATTTATTGATTACAACTATACAAATGACAGTGAAAAGAACAAAGCCAAAAAAGTGCCAGAACAAGAAAACTAACAGAATAATGTTAAGTTAACCTGTTCATTAAAAACCATAAATAGCAACAAAAAAATTCATTTGCAAAATTTTATGTTGTTCCTGTTTATGCTTTTCAATATTTGCATTTGATGTTCTGCCTTTTGTTTCCCTCAGTTTATTATTCTGCCACAGGTCCCAGGTGATGACTATATACAGAATGAGAAGAGGAATAGTTAATAGTTCTCCTTCACTGGAGAAACATTGAAAGAGTACTCAAAATATTTATGATAAGACAACACCATTGGAGAAGACAGAGATAGTGTGTTCTTTGGAACTTTACAATAGGAAATGAGGAATTAGAATTCCTTTTTCCTTATATTTGAGAGAAACTTGTCAACCATTCTTTTGGAGAACAGGGAGAAGAAAAAGATAGAGAACTTCTTGGGGAAACCAGTGAATAATAATTGAGGTGGGCTGCTCATGGAATCCTCAGGAGAAGGGGCAATAGAAGAGCTACAACAGATCCTGGAGAGCAGTACTTAAGGGAGATCTGACTAATAATCAGAGCAGAACCTGGTGTGTGAAGCATCCAAGGTCTATCTTGCAGCCAGCCAGCCTCTGACCAGAATGAAGAGGCAAATTCAGATTGAGTGCATCCTCTTATTTTTATATGTTTGAACAATATCTTATATTCACCTTTGGTAGAATTCAGAACCTAGAGAGGTAGAGCAGGGTGGAACCTTCCACCTGTGCATGCATCAGAGAGACTTTAACAAGACCACTGGTCTTATTTATTTCATAAAGATAACCTTTCTTTCTGTAGGCTTATGGAAAACAGCACACAAACTAAGTTTATGACTAAAGAGACAGACATTCAGACAGGTAGATTCAGAGAGAAATAAACAGAGACAAACTTTAGGAGATCACCACATGGGATACCACTAAAATCTACACACAGTTAACTCCTTTGTTTTGTGGTTAAGTTTTTAATAAAAAAAAGAAAAAAAGAAAGAAATTGAAACTCCTCCATTCTAATTTACCCACGATCACATTGGCTATAATCCAACCACATTTTGCGGCTACTTGATTCAGTGAAAATCACACTGTGCTTGGAATCAGATGACCTGTTTCAAGACTGTGCTCTACCACTTACTAGCTGTGTGACTCCAAACAAGTTCCTTAGCCACGGAACTTCAAATTATTCATTTGTAAAACAGAGACAATCCTTGCACTAATGTTCCTCAGAGGATCTTTTTAAGGAAAGATCTTTGCAAACTGTAAAAGTACTGCTATTAAATGTAGACATTGTGAAAGGAGCTTCAGTTTGTTGTGGGGTCTTTTCGAAGGGAGGAGAGAGAGGAATCTTTTTGTCTTTTTGAATGATACCCCTGTGGCTCGGGTCCTCCCAGCCTGGCTTTGTGAGAGACCTCTTAGCCCATCCTCTGTTCTTCAGCATCACTGCTCTCCTACCCCAGACCTGAGGAGGAAATATTTAAAGCTATTTAAATTGACACACCAGGCAAACAGGATTAACTCTGGCCCAGAAGGGGAGGTGGAGGGGAGTGTTGCCAAATAGTTTACATGGACTGATGGGAGGACAGCAGGCTAGATTGAGAAGAGGCCTGAATTCTCGATCTGGGAGGTACAGAGAAAGCTTACAATCTGCCAGTGATTGGATTAGACATGGTGTGAAATGCCGAGGTGGGATACAGGGCTGGGGACAGACTGCCGAGGCCCTGCTGAGGAGGGCTGTATAAAGATGCCTGCCTCTCCTCAGCAGGCCTTGGAGACAGATTCAATGTCAGAGCCCTCAGCGGCTCCCCTGTGGCTAGGCCCTCTTGTCTCCCCCAGCCCATTCAGGGTCTTCAGTCCATTCTCAGGGAAAACAGAGGCATCCCTGCCCCCCACCCTAGACCAAATCCACATACTTTAGCGTAAAAATAATATCTCTGGGCACACCTAAGTTTTATTTGTATTTTTTTAATATCCCTTGATTTTTATGGATTTCCTCCACTCCTTTCTATCTTTTTCTTTCCCTTGACACCTCTCTTTGACTATATTTTCTTTTTCTCATCTATGTGTCCTGTCTTTTTCCTTGCCTCCCTTATTTCTTTTCTTTAATTCTCTGTTACCATTTTTTCCTCCCTCTGCTTCCATTTTCATTGCACAATAGCATCCCTTCCCCTCATTTCTTCTCCTTCTATTACAAAATGTATTTTTTAAAGTCAGATAGGATATACAAAATAGCATCCTGTTCTATTTAAATTTGTTTGAGTCAGTTACAAAAATCAAAGTCTCATTTCTCCATCTATTCATGTTCACTCGCATCCCCTTCTTGGAATTTAGCTGATTAACATGTCTGAGGATTTTAAGCGTGGCTCCTGAAATACAAATCAGTCCATATAGACGAGATTTACAGTTACTGAAAAGTTGCTAAGATTCTTCAAGCACCAGATTTGAAAAAAGAAGGAAAGGGAGGAAGATTAATTAGTGCAGGGCAATAGATTCTTCAATGGGCATCCAAAAGTCTCACTTCAGGAGATTGAGTTATAATTGGATAATGATGCTCCAGCATCATCACAGAAATAATGAGGGAGTTTCTTCTTAACCAGGGTACCAAGCTTCAAAGGAACAGAACATATGGGCTCTGAGAAGGGTGCTATTTCTCCTTCCCAACTCACTGAGTGCTCAGAAGCTAGTCTTGTCTCTTTAAAATTCTCCTCTCCCTCTCTGCATCTACTTTTCTTTCCCTCTTTTTCTATAATTTCCCCTTTGTCTCCTCTTTTCCCCTTTTCTCTTACTCAACCAAATCACTCTCCATGTCTGCTTTGGCCAAGTTTTTTTTTTGTTTTATATGTGTCTCAGTTTCTTTGCCTTGGAAAGAGGAAAATATTAAAATGTTCTTTTGGGGGAGCTCTGAGAAATCACAGAATCTTTATGGATCATCAAATCCTGCAAGTGGAAAGGACCTCAGGAATTTCTAGTCTGTCTGACTTCTGCTGGTGATGGATTATCACAAAATGTGAAAGTTCTTTATATGATTGTCGCCACCAGGCTATGGAATGCCCATTACTCAAATACCAACTCACTCACATTGCTTCTATATCTGAATGTAAGATTTCAGGAATTCAGGAGCTCTCATCTGAATCAAGTGGGAACAAGTGTGACAATAGACTCTGGTACTTTGAATTCAACTTAAGGCAACTCAGAGGTCTTTTGGCTTCTACATAAATAAGAGCTCCAAGTGAGCCATGGGAGCATGCAATTCACAAAATTGATATTAGTATTATTCATCATTCCCAAAGCCACCCCTATCACATTTAGCCAGACCACCTACCCTCTCACAGCAAACAACAGAGTGTTCCTTTCCCTGACCCTGACATGGACCAAATTATTGTTGCGCAGTCACTCACTTTGCTTTTGGACAGCTTAATGATCAGTTTCTGTGTAACCCATTGGATTGCCTATATAGGTGGTCCCATAAATGCAATAATAGCTGGAATATATATAACACTAAAGTTTCCAAAGCACTTTACATACATTACTTCATTTGATCTTCACAATATTTTTGTGATGTAACTGCGATCATTTTACTCATTTTGTGAATAAGGAAACTAAGACTGAAATACATTAAATGATCTTTCTCAGGGTGAGTTTCAAACCTAGTTCTTCCTGACCCCATGTCTATTGCTCAGAAAATTATCATTATCCAAGACCATTTACAGCTATTGAAAGGACAAGTTCTTCCCTAAAAAAACCACTGTACCCAGATAATCATGACTTAGTTATGAAAAATATGTTTTGTAAATATTGTGATATTTGGTAGCAAATAAACTTGATGGCAGATGCTTCTCCAAAATAACGACAACAACTTTTGTCAATCAGTAATTTTTAATCCAGAGGTTTCATTTAAAAGATGTGTCTATGAAAATCTGCATCTCTCCATCCCCCACCTTTAGTCATTTCCAAAGAGTTCCTTAAAAAACAAACAAACAAACAAACAAAAAAAAAACTATTTGTACATGGTACCCAGGCTGGCTGCTGTGCAAAGAGAATTGATGACTCAATAAATTACTGATGACTCAGTAATTTAACAATTCTCATAGTTACCTGGATGTTTGTGTACTGGTTCATAAGGAATCTTCAACTGCTTTTCTTAATGAATCAACTGAACTGAACAACATTTTTCATGTATAAACACTACCAGAATCACAAAATGCTGATATATACAAATAAATGAAAGGTCAGATTATAACCTAATATTAGATTATAACCTTTTGGAGAAAAAGTACCTGTTCTTATTTACTCTTACAACTTCCCCAGTGCTTAACCAAGTGCTTTGTCCAAAATAGGCTCTTAATATTTGCTGAATGAATAAGTGAATGGATGCATATGTCAATATTTCAATAGTTCTGTGATCTTAACAGGGTGAGTATTCCTGGTGTAAAACTCAATTCCTTTATGCCTTCTCTCTTGTGCAAATCCTGTGGTATCCTGCAATCTCTCACAGGGGTTTCTTGATTACTTAATATTTCATGGATATCAGGGTAGTTCTGGGATTCCTTTGAATGATACCCATCTTACTAGTCACTCTTTCCTCATAACTGGCTCTGGTACCTAGCAGCTGTGCAGTGAGACTTCAAGGATATGATGAAATAAAATACTTTTGAGACCTAGGTGAGCCCCAAGGGGAACTAGCCTCCTAAAGACATGAGTTCCATTCTGGAGATCCTGACCCCAAAACTGATTATATCACTGGAATTTACAGTCATACCACCTCTACAAAAAGAGAAAATAGATGAGGAAACATCACAAAGATATGAGATAGATATGATGGGAGATTTCAATTAGTCATATATCTGTTGGAGCTTGCTCTGTCTCAAAAAGAATAGCAGATAATAATTGCCCAACTTGCATTAGTGATCATTCCATTAGATAACTAATTGAATAGAGCACTGGACTTGGAAGCAAGAAGACCTAAATTCAAATATGGTTTCAGATACTTACCAACTATATGACCTCCAGTAATTACTTAACCTGTGCCTGACACAGTTTCTTCATCTATTAAATGCGGATAATAATAGCACCTAACTCCCAGAGTTATGATGATAAAAATAACATAATATATGTAAACTTTAAGGCTTTATAAAAATGCTGGCTATTATTATTCTTATCAAAATGGAAATTCTATTTTGGATCTGATTCTCCCTAACAGGAAAAAACTGTTAGGAAATTATGGGAGATCCAGGGATGGGAGAAACAATGTCTTAGAATTTATGACAAAAGATAGCACATCTAGGCAGAGTCCAGTATGTATCATAAATCTGGAGAAATCATATTTCAAGGAATTCAGAAGAAAAAAATGGGTACAACCCTATGCACTAAAAGCAGCCCAGGAGAGATGAAAGATATTTAATAATAAAATTCCAAAAGAAAACATTTTTAATGAGGAGGGAAAATAGGGTTTGGCTGATAAAACACCAAGAATTCACAAACCAACTTAGTTTTATTTGTTTTTTTAATGTATGGAAGATAGAAGCAAAGTCTGGTAAAGAAAAGAAGACTATGGCATGACTCCACAATAATAATGTGAAGAATTGTTGCAGTTGTGTAAAGTGGTAAACAGCAGCAAGGTTTTTGGTGGGGTTGTTTTTTCTTTGCTTTGTTTTGTTTTGCTTTATTAGAAATCAAAGAAGGAAGAGAACCTTTGTTTAGAGGTAGATGGGATGATAATTGACAATAGAAATAGATAGAGCTGCCCAATGCTTATTTTTGGCTGTTTTTGCTAAGGGCAATGACCTTTACACTGGAAATGACAGAGCAAAAATGACTAGCCTACTCTAAGAAACATGCTGTTACAGGAATCTCCTTTTGCTATGCAACCAGCACCTAACTAACGAACTCATATCCTATTAAATTATTGCCATCCCTGATAATGTCGGTTTCTCCAGATCACTAGTCATTAACCTTTGTTCAGAAAAGGAAATAAAAAGTTCAAAGAAGGCAACTCAAGACTTTAAGTCTAGTCTCTGCTTCTTTAAGACAAATATATTGTCTTCTAACATGAGCTTCTCTTGCAAGATTCCACTGCTGTTGAGGGAGGGACATAAGTCTTTCTTTCCCTTATTGTAAGTCCAAGGGAGAAAGAGTCTTGTAGATTTTTCAAGACAGAAAAGACCAAAAGAGAGTGGGAAAGAGGGAGATTCCTGCAACAAGAGTTCATCATCGGACATGACTCTCTTCAACAATGAAATGTTTCAAACCAGTTCCAATTGTTCAGTGAAGAAAGCCATACACACCCAAAGAGAGGGATATGAAATGTGGGCCACAACATAACATTTTCATGCTATCGATGTTTGCTTGCATTGTGCTTCCTTTCTCTGATTTTTTTTTCTTGTAGACATGATTTTCCTTGCACAAAAATGATAAGTGTGGAAATATGTATACATACATTCTATTTGTCAAGTACTTTAACATAATTAACATGTAGTAGATTCCTGCCATCTAGGGAAGGGGGGGGGGGGAATTGTAACAGAAAGCTTTGTAAGGGTTAAATGTGAAGAATTATCCATACATATGTTTTGCAAATAAAAACTTTTAATAAAAATAAATAAATAAATGAAGTTCATCATCATTCTTCTCTCCAAATGCTAGATTGCCAGGCATCTTGATTACAGCCCCTAGTTACTGAAGATCAATCAGGAATCCCATAAGTCATCCCAGAAAAGCATTGTTGCACATATCTCAACAAGAGAAGTGCTTGTGGCCATTTCCATGGGACACTTCCTTTCTGCCAAAGTTTAAGATCCTATACTCCCCAAAAATTGATCAGTAAGTATAAATTGAGTTGTGATTCTCATGATCATTCTCAGTAAGGTTAAAACAGAAGACCAACAACAATGAATTAAATGTAAAGGATTAACATAAGACATTTGTCAAAATCTAAGCATTTGGGGTAGAGGGACAGGGTAAATAAATATGATGGGAGGAAATAGGAGGGAGATAGGTGTGGGAATTTCTAGTCCAGATAAAACAAGCTTTTGGCTCTCATCTGATAAATCCCTGAAGGTTTCCTGGCAGGAACAAGGTTCAGGAATGAAAGGAATGAGTTGGGGGGGGGGGAGAAATGGTAGGACAGAGGGTCACAGATTTAAAGCTGGAAGATGTTTACAGGGACAGAGCACTCCAAATATAAGGTGCTGCTTGAAAAGATAGCTGAAAGGAAAGGATGAATCAGACATTTTTTTTTTAAACCTTCTGAGAATCAAACCTGCTGTTTGATTCATAATTTAGAAGATTTCAATTTGAGGTTAGTGAAAATAAAGATTTTTTTTTTATCTCTAACCAAGAGTATTGACTCCTTGGAATCTATCCACATTCCCTGTGGACCCCAGATTAAGAACCCTCGCCCAGATCAATACTGTATCAGGTCCAGCAGAGCCAGACCAGCAGCCAATTCATGGTGGTGGAAAAACTAGCCTAAGGAAGGCCTCTGGTGAGCAATGGGTATGATGCAGTCACTGAGGAGACCCACACATGCTCACTAAATACTTTACCACACACTGACTCCCCCTTCCTCCTCATCCTCATCCCAATTTGGTGAATGACTTGATGGTGGCACCACCTGGTGGCAAATTTTATTACTACAATTCTAGCTGGCTAATTAATTGAAAGTAATAGGCTTTTTTTTTTTTTTTTTTTTTTTAAGTTCCAGATAGAGAAATGAGCTTGAATTGGGCTACTATTGCTACAGAAGCATCATAAGCATCCCCCGGAATACCCATTAAGTGTGTATCTAATGCATTCTATTTTTATGTAAATTATCATTTAAGCCACATTATGCTAATTGAATTAATTTTATGTCATCTTGAAAGTATTACTATCAATCAGTCAATAAGCATTTACTAATCACCTACTTTGCTTCAGACACTAAACTAAGAACCAGGGTGCAAAAACAAGAACCAGGGTACAAAAACAAAAGTGGTCTTTCCCCTTAGGACCTTACATACTATTATTATATATTAATAGTATACATATAATACATATTATTATATGTAATAACAATATATAACATGATATAATTAATATAACATAACATATTATATTATATTATATATTGTTATTACATATAATAATATGTATTATTATTACATACTATTTTTAGGGAATCCTATCTGCACCTATGCAGAATGTGAATCTCTGCTCAGGTATGGGTTAGACTCACTGACTCCAAAGTCCCTTATGAAGATAAATTTCTAAATAAATAAATGGATAGGTAAGTGGGCAGGCAGATAACTATATAGGGATGATTGATGGATGGATGAATAGATAAACTGATAGATATATGGAAAGATAGATAGAGATAGACAAGAAATAGCACAGGGCACAAACTCCTAAACAGGAAGACCCAGGTTGAAATATAATTGTTGACTCATTCAGCAGTGTGATCCTGACTGTGATCTTGACCTAAACCAATAAAACCAATAGTCACAAGACTAATGATATCTATATCTACATTTACACACACATATAAATGTGCAGATGCAGATTGTGTATATGTGTGTATATGCCTAGATACATATGTATTATATAATTATGCATACATGAATGGATATGTATGTGTCTGTGAATATGCATGTGACTTGTACATAAGTGGGTATATGTGTATATACATATATCTATATGTGTACATCCACATATATGACTCTATTCATAACTTTAGCTCTAGATTTTTATCTTCCTGAGGAATAGAATTCTTCCTTTATTGTACCAACCCAGAACTTTGCATATAGTAGATGTTCAACAAATACTGATTGAATGCATAACTAGGGAACTAAGTAGACAATATGATTTAGTCTCCAGGCTTGTTTTTAAATTCCAGAGATAATTTTATTATTGCCAGTAGAGGGCAGGGATGTCTTTTCCAGTGAATAAAAGAATTGTTTATCTAGCCACCACCCTCAGCCCAGCCTAAACTAACTTCCTCCTTCTGTTTCAGTCAGGTTAGGTTCACTTGACTAGGGTCAGCACCTAAGCTGCAGATAACAGAGAAAGGTTATAGCTCCTGACCCACAAAGCTCCACTGAGCCTAGCGGTGTGCTGGCATTTCAGTGGAACATAGAAAAAAGCACTCTCTCCAGAGAATCAAAAGACACACATTTGCAACTTATTGCTTGGATGACCTTGGACAAAATGTACACTTTTTAAATCTTTCTTTTTCTCTTCCAATTCACAAGAATTGGTTTTCTTTTTCTCCTACCCATCTTCTTCCCAATTAAAAATGTAAAAAAAACAAAAAGAAAAACAAAACCTTTGTAACAAATATGAAAAGAAAACAAATTCCCATATTTTCCATTTCTAAAAATGCATGTCTCATTCTGTATCATAAATCTATCACCTGCCAGGACATGGGTAGCACAGTTCATCACTGGTCCTATGGAGTTTTAGCTGATCAGTATTTTTTAATTTTTTTTAATTAAAGCTTCTTATTTTCAAAACATATGCATGGATAATTTTCATCATTCACTCTCATAAAACCTTGTGTTCTATTTTTTCCCTGCCTTCCTCCACCCTCTCCTCTAGATGGCAAGTGATCCAATATATGTCAAATATGTGCAATTCTTCTACACATATTTCCACAAATAACATGCTGCACAAGAAAAATCAGATCAAAAAGGAAAAAAAATGAGAAAGAAAACAAAATGCAAGTAAACAACAAAAAAAAGAGTGAAAATACTATATTGTGGTCCACATTCAATTCTCACTGTCCTCTCTCTGGGTGTAGATGGCTTTCTTCATTACAAGATCATTGAAACTGGCCTGAATTATCTCATTTTTGGAAAGAGCCACAACCATCAGAATTGATCATTATATAATCTTGCTGCTTCCATATGCAATGATCTCCCTGTTCTGCTCATTTCATTTAGCATCAGTTCATGTAAGTCTCTCCAGACCTCTCTGAAATATCCTACTGATCATTTTTATAGAACAATAATATTTCATAACATTCATATACCATAACTCATTCAGCCATTCTCCAACTGATGGGTATCCACTCAGTTTCCAATTTCTTGCTACAAAAGGGCTGCCACAAACATTTTTGCATGTGTGGATCCTTTCCCTCCTTTATGATCTTTTTAGGATAGAAGCCCAATAGAAACACTGCTGGGCTGATCAATATTCTTAAGGATATCAAAGTTTATGTTTTTGTTTGTTTGTTTGTTTGTTTGTTTGTTTGTTTGTTTTTTTACAAAATTATTGTCTAAAAGTTTTTACAAAGTTTTACAAGCTTTACAAAGTTATTGCTTTTCTGCCCACTTTACTCTGCATCAGTTCATACTGCTCTTCTCAGGTTTCTCTGAAAAAATATATTTTCATTATTTCTTATGGCATACTAATATTCCATCATATTTATATAATTTGTTTAAACATTCCAGAATTGATGGGTAGCCCCTTAGTTTCCATTTTACTATTGGATTAGGTTATTTAACCTCTTTGGGTCTAAGAGCTTTAGTTTTCAATTCTATGTGTAGTTCAACAGAAATGATTCACCATGAGATGAAGAAAGTATGTTGTGAAAATGTAAAAATGTAAAAAAAAAAAATTAAGGGCAGCTAGTTAGTACAATGGATAGAGCATTATAACTGTTCAAATTGTCTAGTGTCAAACTGACACTAGAAGTATGACCCTGAGAAGTCACTTAACCCTGTTTGCCTCAGTTTCCTCATCTGTAAAATGAAATGGAGAAAGACATAGCAAATCACTCCAATATCTTTGCCAAGAAAACCACAAAAAGAAGTCATAAAGATTCAAATATGACTTAAATGATTGAACACCAACAAAATGGTGGCCCTGAGTTTGTGAAAATAGATCAATCAGCAGAGCTCAAGGTCTGGCAAGATCTAGGAATATGAAATGATTGAGTATGGGTCTTAAAAAAAATTAGTAACTCAAGTTCCTTTTAAAATTTTTTTAATATTAAAAAAAGCACAGTAGAAAAAAGAAAACAATATAATACAAAACAAAACATTGTCATGTGCCCAGCAGAACTATAGGGAGAACTCAAAAGACATAACAATAAGTTACCAGTTCAAGAAAATAGCTATAATAGTAGAAGAAATTATATTCATGAGTGTCCATCTTTTCTTTGCTTCCTTGTAGTTTGTTCTTTTGTTCTCTGCTGTGCACTTTTTACTGTATTCTTTTTTCCCCTTTCATTCCCCCATCTTCCCCAAGCAGGCTCTAGTTAAGTACAGATGTATTTAATAGAAACACACACACACAAAGACTCACATCCATCCACAGACCCACACGCATATACATATCTAAATTCATTCCTGCTTCTTATTGTAGTGTTTGTGTATATCTCCTTTCCTGTCCTCGATAACTACATTAATTCTGCTCCTTAACTTGCCTTACTATTACTTAACCTCTTCCCACCCATGGATCCCTCCCTTGTCTTTTTCCCTCATTGCTTTCTTTCCTTCCCCTGCCCATCCCTCCCCCATTCTTCCTTTATAAATTTTGGAGACTGTTATATTCTTCATGGTATATATATACATATATATATATATATATGGCATATATATATATATACACACACACATACAGAGAGACAGAGACAGAAAAAGACAGAGACGGAGATGGAAAGAGATAAAAAGAGTTACCTATTTAATTCATACTTGATATAAGTAGGTTTTCAGAACTATGAGCCCTACTCCCACCTCTAATGCATCTGTGTCTATTCTTGCTCTACATCTCATTTGTATAAATCTTGCTTTTAAACTACCCAGTTACTGATGTCAATCTTGAACACATGGTATACGTTTGCATATAAAAACAATTTGTCTTGAAATTAATCTTGGATATTGGTTCTTATATGTTAAATTTTCTATTGAGTTTGGATTTGGTTGAAAGAAAGCCCCTAAAATCTGTTTTGGGTTTGTTTTTTTTTCACTTTTTTTGTGAAAAAGGATCTCTTTGAGATGGAATCAGTGGATGTTTTCAATTTCTACTTTCACATGTTCTATCATTACAGGACAATTTTCTTGGATTATTTCTTGCATTATTGTGTCAAGGTAATCCAATTATTCTTATATTTTGTCTTCTTAATCTGTTCTCCAGATCTGTTGTTTTTCTTATGTTTCACATTCTATTCTATTTTTTCATTCTTTATATTATGTTTTGTCACTTCTTGGTTTCTTTTATAGCTTCACTGGCATCCCCTTGCCCAATTCTAATTTTCAAAGAGTTATTTTCTTTTTTTTTTTTTAGACTCTGTATTTCCTTTTCTAGTTGGATAACTTTTTCATAATCTTTTTGGGTTTTTTGGGGGGGGCATTTTACTTTTCTAGTTTTTCCTCAATTTCTCTCATTTCCTTTTTAAATTCTTCTTTAAGTTCTATAAATTTTCTCTCAGCAGGAGCCATTTACTGATACTTTTTGGAGTAGAAGAAGCTCTTTTTACTTTAGTATCCTCTTCTGAAGATGAACCCTGTTCTTTCCTATTCCTTCAATCTTCCAGGAGTCAGACTCCAGACTCCAAATGTAATATTTAAGATGAAAATTTCTGTGGTTCCTGCTGAGGCTCCAGCCAAATCCAGCTAGCCCTAAGGTTCCCTATTTGCCGTTTCTGCAGAGCTAGTCTGGAAGTATTTGCACCACACATTGGTTAATGGGTCTTTATTAAGATCTTCTTGGGTTATCCCTGGAGGACCCCTATTCTGCCCCAACTCTTCTTGATTTTTCACCAGTATGTTTGCCCTGAGGCACAAATTTGTTCTGTTTGTGGGGAAAACCTGGAGAGCTTGAAATTTACCAACCTACTCCACTATCTTCCCAGAATCCTCCCAATGATCTCAATTCTAAGATTTCACAAAAAAGGCTGGCCATCAGAAAATGAATCTCTGGGTGACAGCAACTCCTGAAGATTATCTACAATGGAATGAATGCATGATAATCTGCAACAGTGGTTAGTATTCACATGGATGACAGCATATATTTTTGGAATGATAGGACTTTAAAAGCCCTTTTCTAAATCATTGACATTAACTTTTAAACAAGGAAGAGACCCAGTTTTGTTCTCACCAGAGAACAGTATAAAAAGTTCTGAATTTGCAGCCTCAGGATTTACTTAATCAGCCTCAGACACTTAATATTTCCTAGCTGTGTGACTCTGGGCAAGTCACTTAACCCCAATTGCCTCAGCAAAAATAAAAAAGTTCTGAATTTGAAGTTATAAGGCAAATGAAGTCAAAAGGACCAGGCTGCAATCCAAAGCCTTTCACTTACTACCAATATCATCTTGATATCATCTTGAACAAGTCATTTGACTTGCTGAGTCTTTAGGACTCAGTTTTCTCATCTGTAAAATTAAGAGAGTTGGACTAAATGACCTCTTGGGTTTCTGTCACCTCCAATTCAAGGACAAAAGAGAGGTTACCAGAGTACAGATACAGCATGAACTGAAACTAGTCTCATTGTAGGAGAAAGTTATGACTTAAGATAGCAGGATGATTCTGAATTTGATACACAGCATCAGATAGTCAATTTTAAAACATCTGCTATGATGCCCATCAATTAGGGAATGGCTGAATAAATTTTGGTATATGAAAGTAATAAAATGTTATTGCTCTATTAAAAAAATGATGAACAAACTGATTTTAGAAAGGCTGGAAAGATTTATACAAACTGATGCTGAAGGAAATAAGCAGAACCAGAAATACATTGTACACAGTAACAGCAGGATTATGCTATGATCAACTATCAGCAGTTCAGTGACCCGAGGCAATCCCATTAAACTTGGGATAGAAAACGCCATCAGCATACAGAGGGAGAACTATGGAAACTGAATATAATCAACACATGCTATGTTCACTCTGTTTTCTTTTTCTTTTGTTTATTTTTTCTCTCATATTTTTCCCTTTTGTTCTGATTTTTCCTCTCCCAACATAAAGAAATGTGCATTAAAAGTTAATGTACATGTATAACCAGAAAAAATACATTAAAAAAATCCACTACAAGTTAAGCACATTGCTAACTGTTGGGGATACAAAGAAAAGCCAGACAATCTA
This sequence comes from Myrmecobius fasciatus, assembly GCA_023553655.1. Classification (NCBI taxonomy): domain Eukaryota; kingdom Metazoa; phylum Chordata; class Mammalia; order Dasyuromorphia; family Myrmecobiidae; genus Myrmecobius; species Myrmecobius fasciatus. The sequence goes on along the minus strand of JAJPUD010005116.1, from coordinate 33,507 downwards.
TGCTTCCAAGGAGCTTATTGTCTAAAAGAGGATGCAACATGCAAACAACTATGAATAAGTAAAATATAGACAGAATAAATTGGTGATAATCGTAAGAGGAACACACTAGAATTAAAGGGAATCAGGAAAAGCTTCCTGTAAAAAACTGAATTTTAGCTAGAACTTAAAGGACATCAGGGAAACCTGGAAGTAGAAAAGAGAAGGAAGAATTTGAGGAATAGGGGAGAAGCAGAGAAAATGCCCAGAGGTTGATTTCCATTCTCCTCGTATGAGGAATAGTAAGGAAGTCAGAGTTACTGTACTTGCAGAGTACAAGGGGGAGAAAGTATATCAGATAAACAAATGAACAAAGCAGAAAGATGAGGAAGGATAGTTTATGAAGGTTTTGAACGCTAAAGTATTTTATATTTGATACTGAAGGTGATAGGGAACAAATGGAGTTACTGAATTGGCAGGGAGTAGAGACAAAGGGTAATAGAGTTAGATTTGAGCTCTAAGAACATCAGCTGAATAGAAGATGGGTTAGAGAGGGAAGGATTTGTGACCAACCAACAGCTATTTGTGATAATGCAGGTGTGAGGTGATTAGAGTCTGCAGCAGAGTGATGGCAGTGTCAAAGGAGAGTAAATGGTGTGTGTGAGAGATGTTCTGAATGTGTAAACAACAGGACTTGGCAAGTAGTTGGATGTGAGTTGGGGAGAGGGGCAATAAGAAAGAAGTGCATGAGAAGTAGAGAATGACACCTGAATGACTGGGAAGATGGTGGTACTTTCAACAATAATAGGGAATTAAGGAAGAGGAAATCATGTGGGGGAAATAATGAACTCACTTTTGGAAATAAATTTGGGGTGGATATGGAACATCCAGTTTGAGGTATCTAATAGAGATACAAGATTGAAATAAACTCACATCTCACCAATAACTTCTTGTACTATTCCCATTTTCATCTCTGCCTCATATGATGTTCTTTCCCTTGCAGAGAAAATGGATCTAGATGCATAAGTGATTCTTATTTAATTCCTTCTTTTCTTTCAGAGAGCCCTCTTTCTTTTTCTTTTCAATTTCAAATATTTTTTCTTTATTTCTTTTTTTAAAAGCTTTTTATTTTCAAAACATACTCATAGATAGTTTTCAACATTCACACTTGCAAAACCTTGTGCTCCAAATTTTTTCTCCCTCCCTTCCCCCTACCCTCTCCTCTAGACAGCTAGTAATCCAATATAGGTTAAACATGTGCAATTCTTCTATACATAATTCCACAATTATCATGCTATACAAGAAAAATCATATCAAAAAGCAAAAAAATTAGAAAGAAAATAAAATGCAAGCAAACAACAACAAAAAGTGAAAATACTGTCTTGTGATCCACACAGTCCCCACAATGCTCTTTCTGGGTACAGATGGCTCTCTCCATCACAAGACCATTGGAACTGCCTGAATTACCTCATTGTTGAATAGAGTCATGTCCATCACACTTGATCATCACATAATATTGCTGTTACTGTGTACAAGGTTCTCCTAGTTCTACTCACTTCACTTAGCATCAGTAAGTTTCTCCGGGCTTCTCTGAAATCATTCTGCTGATCATTTCTTATAGAATAATAATATTACATAACATTCATATACCATAACTTATGCAGCCATTTCCCAAATGATGGTCATCTATTCAGTTTCCAGTTATTTACCACTACAAAAAGGGGTGCTACAAACATTTTTGCATTTGTGGGTCCTTTTCCATTTTTTATGGAAAAAATACAAGACCCAGAGATTCAAGATACAGACCCAGTAAAATCAAAGGGCATGAGAGCCCCCTTTCATTTATCATTTATCACATCCCCTCTTTCATTTATCTTCAAAGTCTCCCTTCCACAGTATGCTTCAACAAACATGTCCACAATTCCTCTATCCTCAAAAACCTTCCCTTGATCCATTCCATCCATCCCCAGTAGTTCTTGTTCCATATTTCTCCTTCATTTTGTTGATAAACTCCTTGAAAAGTTTCTCTTTAGTAAGTGCTTCCAATTCCTTTCCTATCACCCTTTTTTTTTAACTCCCTACAATTTGGCTTCTAGCTTCATAACTCAACTAAAATTATCCTTTCCAAAGTCACTAATGATGTTTTAATCACCAAATGTAATGACCTTTTCTCAGTGCCCATCCTTTTTGACTTCTCTGTGGCCTTTAACACTACCACACACTCTTTTTGATATTCTCCTCTTTCTAATTTTTCTTAACACTTGTCTCTTGGTTCTCCTTCTTTTCTGACCTGTCCTTCTTGGTCTTCTTTACTAGATCTTCATCCAGTTGTTATCTACTAACCATGAGTGTCTACCAAGATTCTATCCTCTATCCTTTTCTTCTCCTTAAAAGAGATTACATGTGATTAGATCTAATAAGATCCTATGGATTCAGTTATGATCTCTAGACTGATGATTCTCAAATCTTCAGTCCTAATTTCTCCAGACCTCAAACTATATTATGATAAAAAATATATTATGATAAAGCAGTAGTCATCAAAACCATCTAGTATCAGCCTAAAGAATAGAGAGCAAGATCAATGACTAATCAAAGACTAGACAAAGAGAATGGGGGAGAGGTAGAGAGAGAGAGAGAATGGAATTAAATAACTCAGCACGTTATAAACCGGAATATATAAATTGGAAAATAACTCTCTACTTGAAAACTACTGGGAAAACTAGAAATTGGAGTGGCAAAAAATAGGCTTAGGGCAATGCCTTACACTATATTTTAAAAACACTCCAAATAGACAAATGGCTTAATATTAATGATCTTACTATTAAAAAAAAAAGTTAGAAGAAAAGAAAATACCTCTCACAATTATGGATAGGAGTTTTATTTTTAATCAAACAAGGAATTGAAGGCAATTTCAAAAGACAAAATAGGTTGAATGGAGAGAGTAGGGAGTTTACTTTTTTCTCTGCAGTTCATGGAACTTATATAAAAATTGACCATGTGTTAGGGCATAAAAACCCTCAAAATCAAATGCAGAAAGACAGAAATAGTAAATGCATCTTTTCCAGATCATGATGCAATAAAAATCACATGCAATATAAGACCAGGAGAAAATAGACCAAAAGTTAATTGGAAATTAAATAATCTAATCCTAAAGAAAAGACAAAATAGGTAACTTGGATTTTATAAAACAGAAAAATGTATGCACAGACAAAATTAATGCACCTGGGAAAAGAAGATAAAGTCTAATGGGAAAAAAATCTTTGCATCAAATTTCTCTGATAAGGATTTAATATTCAAGATAGTTAAATAAGCATCAAGATAATATAAAAACAATATTACAAAATGCATAAAATAGATCTATCTATAGATAACATATATATTTGTGAAAGATGTTTTTCAATAAATAAATAGTCAAAAGAAAAATAAACAGCTCTCAAATGAATTGCATACTATTAATAACCATATGAAAGAATCCTTCGGATTATTAATAATAAGAGAAATACAAGATGGAGCCAAGATGGCAGAGAATAGATAGGACATTGCCTGAGCTCTGCTCAGCTTCCCACAGAATCAACACTTGATCAAACCTCTGAATGGATTCTGGAGTAACAGAACCCACAGACATTCAGAGTGCAATAATTTTCTAGCTTAAGATATTTTAGAAGAATTTCAGGAAAGGTCTGTTTCATTGGACAAGGGGAAACACAGCACAATGTGAAGAGGCCCAGTGAGGAGAGATCTGAATCAAAATTCTTAAATCTTGCAAATCTGTTTTTTTCACTGCAATTTTGCTGCCCTTGTACCAATTACTCTACTGGCTCTCCACTCTGTCAGGTCACACTATTCAGATTTTCTGGGATCATCTCTTTCATCTTTTCTTAGGTCCTAATATTATTCTATTACATTTATATGGCACATATAAATGTAATACTCTACTTATCCAAGAAGCAATTTTAAACATGACCTTGGATTCCAGTTCTTTTCATTTCTTTTTGTTGTTCTTCCTCTTCAAATCTCCTCTTCAGGATCAGGCAGTTTGTTTGTGACTATTCCTTTCCAGTTATTATCCTCCCTAACTATTATCTTCCTGATCTCAACTCTTCTTGTTTTTCTAATGAATTTGAAGTATTTTTACACCAAATTGTTGATGCGTATGTTAATATGCTCAATCCCCCTTTGTGCAATGTCTACTTCATATGAGAAAAGTTCATCAGATGCTTGCTTGCCCTACCTCTTCCTCCACATTTGTATATTCATTCACACTTTAATTATAAGAAATAACAAATTCTGTCTTCCTCTTCCTTATTACCAATATATTCCTCATTTTACCCTCCCTTCTCTTTCCCCTCCTCAGATCCTTAGAACAAAATCCATCCTGGTTTGCTTGTTTTATTCAATTCTCTAAGAAGACATTAAGCTTTCAAAAAACATTTGTTAGATTTCTCTGAATTCTTGTATTTGTATTTCAAAGTTCCTGATATTTCTCTTCTTTTTATCAGAAAAGCTTTATTCTACTAAAGATCTTCCCCTTCAGCACCACCCTGTAAAATGATAGTTAGTTTCCCCTAGCAATGCATGCTTCATTATGAGTATTTTTTTACTTTTAATACTTTTAAAAGATCGTATTCTAAGATCTTCTCTGGTTTTAGTAGAAGTTGCCAGGTCTTATGTAAACCTAACTATAGTTCCTTGGTACTTAAACTCCTTTCTGCTTGCTTTCAGGATTTGGGGAATTTTTCATTTTGAGGTTCCTTTCAGGAAATGATGGGTGGATTCTCTTTATCTTTACTCTGCTCTCTGGTTCTAATATATCTGGAGAGTTTTATAATTTATTGAAATATGTGCCCAGGCTTTATTTTGGATGATGGTTTTCAAGGAGTTCAAAGATTCTTAAATTTGTCTCCTTGACCTGTTTTCCAGGCCAGTTGGTTTTTATATTTGATATTTTGCACTTTCTTTGATTTTTTTCAACTTTTTGATTTTGCTCTAATATTTCTTCCTTTCTCCTGGAGTCAATTGACTTCTATTTGATCTATTCTAATTATCAGGGAGCTCATTACTTGGGTAAGGTTTACCACTTTCTCTTCTAAATTGTTTATTCTCTTTCCAATTATTTTCTTCCATGGTTTCTATTTCATTTATTTTTAATCTTTCCTTCCAAGTATTCATGTAGTCCTCGTGGAAAATTCCTTTTTTTTTTCTTTTAGTCTCTGTTTACAATACCTTCATTAGTAGTTCTTGAATTGGGTTTTGTGTCAATACCAGGATCTTTCCTTTGCTATGCTTGTGGGTTGAGTAGTCAGCCCACTGTGACGTGTCTTGGTACCTTGAGTTATCGCTTCACTTCCTGGGGTAAGACACCCTTGGATCTTTGGGAATCAAAGCACTACATCTCATCCACTGAGCCTTCTTTGGTATATCAGGGCAAGGTGTTAGAAATCTTATAGCCTGTGGACCTGGAGTTTCCTTATTTATGTATTGTAGCACCATATTTTAAATTGCTGCCTGCTGCTGCTTCCTATTGCTTCTGGCTCTTGTCACCTCTGGACACAGAGACATGCAAATTATATATTTCATATCTCTGATCAGTTTCTGGGAACTTCATTCTACTCAACAATGACATTATTAAGGACCTTTTTTCCTATTGCACTTAGACTTCTAGACAACTTTTTGGCACTATTCAACTGGATGATGCTACTAACAATAGCTTCTCATTCGACTTATTGAGTATTATTTGATCTGATGGGAATATCATTAATTTGCTAATATAGATATGTGGAAGGCTGGTTAATCTGCTTATTGTTCAGGAAGCAATTTCATTTTGACAGGAAGTTCCTTTTCTGTTTCTGTTAAATGAAATGTACACATCCAGAAATATTTCCTAGTCTTGGTTTTTATCCCATCAGGTCTCATATCTATGAGATTATATGATATCTATGAGATTAAATTTGCCTCTTTGTTTTAGATTTTTTAACTATTTATGCTTGTTGACTAAACTTTAATCATTTCAGGTCATTATTAGATGTCCTTTCTTGAATTTGTTTCCCAGAAACTTCTGGGAGCCTCATTATTCTTCTTTCTTCATTACAGTTACTTTCTATGGTACCTAGCTTAGTGAATACATATAGGCATTTTCCTCCCTCTCCAATCTATTTGCTTATTAGTACTTTTGAATATATTTGTAAGATATATTCTTATGTAAACCATAATTCAAATCCCATTTCATTGAACTGTCCTTCAGTGGTGGAGATGGGTTACTCAATGCTCTGCACTGACAGGAAAGGGAAAGTTTGAGAGGATTTAAGAGAAGAGATATCCTGGTCTTATGGCTTGTAACTTCAAAAGAGAAGGCAACAAATTCTCCCTGAAAGAGAGAGAAAAACACTGAAAAAAAGCTACTGTATAAAGGATGTGGTGATTCCTTGAGTATCAAGAAGTTCCTAACTCCACTTAATTTCACTAGAGTCTTCAAAGAATTTCTCCTTGAGTGAGATCTGGGACTCTCTTTTAAAAGTAAGCTGAGATATCTCCCTACTAGCTGGAGAGTTGTTTCACTCTATGTACCATCTGGTATATTCTCATCAACATACCTTCCCTGATTTCTGTTTGCCGTCAGCTTTGATAAATGGGTTTCTTTGCTTTTCACTACAAATAATCTTTGTGGAACTGGAATTTAGTGGAAAGGAAATCAAGTCTTGGATATTTAGTCTGATTCCCTCCTGTTTAATGGATAACCATGAGGAATTCACCTTAAAATGAAAAATTATTTCCCACTAATAATATTTAGGGGGAAAGATAAATACAATTCTATTCTGTTTATTGTTGTTGTTACTTTTATTCTTTCTCTGAGAAGAGCACAGTGGTCAGCCCCTGATTACAACTTCCTACTTTTCCTGCTAGTAGGAATCAAAGTTATTCTGGGAAAAAGTGGCTGATTCTAGAGATATCCAGCATTCCTTTAGATTCCATCTGAACAGACCAATGTGGACACCCAAAGCATTCATGGGCGAGACAGCATACTCTTACTCCCTACACTTGCTTTACTGATTGAATTCTTAGTCAATTTTTAAAATAAATTAACTTGTGGGGATTTATGTCTCACCTACTAGACACCAGAGACCTTCTGAGGTCTTTTATCACCTCTTAACAACTTGACAACCACACCCAACTTCCTTTCCTTTGTCTCAGCAACTAGACAGCAGCCTTACTTCCTTTCCCTTAGCACTAAGCTCAATCATTTTACCAATTTGTTTTACTTAGCAAGCTACTTTTATTAATATCTTCTACTTGCTAATTTGTCTTACTTTTTTTTTTCAACTTTTCTTTGCCAACTACTTCTTCTTTGCTTTCTCCCATGAGTCTTTTTCTTCATGTCCTTATTCCCTAATCCTCCCCCTTCTTCAGTTTTCTCTCATCATGACAGGAAATTGAATCTTGTTCCCAGGAGTATTCTTATTCAAATTTTTCTCAATTTCTCCTAAATTTTTCCTCTGTAGTTTCAATTTCAGGTACTCTTCACAAGTCCAAACACCTACCACTACCACCAGCATCTTAAACATGTCTTTCTTGTTTGTAAGCAATGTTAATCCTTTTAATTCTCCTGCTCCTCCCCAGTGCTTCACAAAGAAATCAGAAATAGAAAGAGTCTTAAATTAGAAAAAAAAAATTTATGGCCTAGTGAAAGAATGAAGGTCTTAGAGTCAAAAGACTTGGGATCAAGTATTTGAACCTGATACTGGCTGGGTAAGCCTTTGGTGTCTCAGTTTCTTCATTGGTAAAATGTGCTAAAAAACAGCTAGTGTTTATATAATATTTGTAGATTTATAAAGCACTTCACAAATACTATCATCTTTGATCCTTTAATATAACCCTGAAAGGCTGATGATATTATTATTCTTATTTTACCCATGAGGAAACTGAGAGAGTGGTTAAGAACTTTCCCAGCTAGTAAGTGTCTGAAGCCAAATTTGAACTCAGGGATTCCAGAGGCCAATGACCAGTGCCATTATGCCAATTAATTTCTCTGTGCTACCTACCTCACAGAATTGTTGTCAGAAAAGTACTATATGAACTAAATCCTCTGAAAAAATGTAGTATGGTAACTAAATCATCCAGTATCTTGAAGAAAAGCTAGAAGAGGTAAGTATCACTCAGGAAAAGGTTGCCATTAGTTGTTTTGAGTTTGGGTGGCTGGGAAGCATGTGTGTAGATTGGAGATGTTTTGGAAACCGAGAGTGAATTACCAAGGGAAATCATCCCCATGTCCTGATGGGTAAGAAAAAATGGAATGGGCTGGAAAGTATTCAGAGGGGGAGAAAGACACTAGTTGATAGAGGAGTAGGCTGGTGTTTTCTGCCTCAGCCTCTCCTTAGCAAAGACCTTTCTGGGCTTTTCACAGCCTTTCAGGGCTGCATTCCTGGGATTGTGCTCCAGAGCCAGCACGTTGCATAGCAGCCCCATGCCCAAGGGCTGAAGAAAGACATTCCACTTCAGTGCAGAAAGTTCATTCTCCTTTCCTCCTCCATGATCTTTTTTTGGGGTGGAATGGGAACACAAGGATTAGATGGTAGAGAGGAAGAGACAAAAAGGAGAAGAAGAAATACATGATAGATTTACCTCAATACTCTGCAGTGGAAAAAGCAGTAAATGGTAAAAAAAAAAAAAAAAAACAAAAACAAAAACCAACCTTGAGTCCAGTCTTAGATCTGACACTGCTGCTCTTAGTTGTGTAACCTTGGTCCAATTATACAACTCTTCCAGGTCTCAGTTTGCTCATCTGTATGTATCAGGAACTGAATTTTTCTCTCCCCAGGGCCCAAAGAATACCAAGGGGCACAATGCAAGAGAAGAGTGAAGTTGTTTCTCTCCATTCCCCCTACTCCCAATAGTTTTCTTTTTCTCTATAATAAGAGAAGTCCTAAATAGTTTGAATAACCCCCTTAAGTTAGTCTTAGAGGGACTTTAAGGACCCCAGTGGAAAATCAGGGGACTCTGCAAATAGATCTATTAAATTTGCTAATACATAATCAGTTAATATGTATTAAATAAGTGCCTCAACATTGTAGGAGGAGCTGGGAATAAAAAGAACAATGAAGGGATGAGTGACATTTCTGGGTGAAAAAGCATATCCTACTGAGAAATTCATCCTGATGTGAATCAGTTTAGGTAACAGAGACCCACTTGGAAGATGGGAGCACTGCAGTATTTTAGACCACCAGACATGCTTCTGGGATGCTAAAAGTCCTTACTACCTGAATGCCAGGTATAAATTACCTTTCTTTGGCACTACATTTGAGGTCAATGGAGAAAGGTCCCCTGTCTATGAGAAGCACTAAGGAGTTTCGACACAGGCCTAAGAGAGGAACAACGATAGCTGCAAGCAAGAGAAGGGGAGCAATTCTAAGGAATAGTAAGACACCTCTTACAGAATGATGGAATCTCAATGGCCACAAGAGAAGGGAATGAGGCCATCTGGTGGAAGTCTAAAGAAATGCAGGGAAAGGGAAGCGTGCATTTGTACTGATTGCCTATGTGGAATAGCCCAGGCTGTCCCTGAATTTTCTTTCAGAGAACATCATTAAGAGACAGATACTGAGGAACAATATTAGAAGCAATATAATCTGCTGAGAGCCTTACTCTGGTCCTGACTATTAAGTGTCTGAGGCTATCCAGACTCTTGGGAGTGGATTTTTCTTAATCAATAAAATAAACATTTATTAAGGTTTTTTAAAATTGTATTATCATTTTAATAATATATTAAATTTTAATAATATTTTATTACTTATTTTATTATTTTCCAAGTACTGGGGATACAAAAAAAAGGCAAAAGACAGTTCTTGGTCTCATAGAACTTGTAATACAATGGGAGAGAAAACATGCGAACAAATATATAAGCCATATACAAAATAAATAGGAAATAATTAACAAAAGGGAAAGCATTGGAATTGAAAGGGGTTGGGGAAGATTTCCTGTAGAGGATGAGATTTTAGTTGGGACTTAAAGGAGGAGGGAGAGCCTTCCAGACTTAGGAGACAGCCAAAGAGAGTGGCCAGAGCCATTCTCTGGATGGAATATGTTGTTTACAGAACACACACAAGGCCAGTGTTAATGGATGGAAGAGCTTTTGTTGGAATATAAGTTATAAGAAGACTGGAAAAGTAATAGGAGGCTGGGTTATGAAGGGCTCTGAATATAAAACAGAGAATTTTCTATTTGCACCTAGAGGCAATAGGAAGCTACTGGAATTTATGAAGGAGGTAGGGAACAATATTATCGATCTTTGTTTTAAGAAAGTCACTTGAGTGATTGAAGGGAGGATGGATTGGAGTGGGGAGAGACCTTAGGCAGGAAGATCTACCAGCTGATTATTGCAATAATCCAGGAGTAAGGTGATGAGGGTCTACACCAGGTATCATTATTTTCATGAGTTCTATTGTGAGTTCTTGTTTCCTTTGACCTGAAACTCATGAACCATGTACTTACAAAGGGAGTTAGTGACAACATGCTGGGTGATGTCAAATATTGAAATCCCAGATTTCCAGATTGTCTGAGTGGATTCAAAAAGCCAGAGAAACAAAAATCTTCTTAAGATTACCAAGGTGTGCACCTTGGAGAGTGGCAGGGCTACTTATAAAATTAGGTACTTGGATGAAATTGAGGAATAACAGAATCTCAAAGTTGAAAGGAACCTGGCAACTATTCTACCTTTACCAGAGCAGGAATCACCTTACAACCTCCCTCAACCTGCTACCATTCAATCCCTTATAACAATTGAGATTTCACTACTTCCTGAGGTAATTCTTTCAATTTGGAGCAGCTATAACAATATGTTCTTCTTAATATCAAGCTGAATTCTAGCTCACTGCTACTCACTATAACTGCTCCCAGGTCTAGCAACAAACACACAAATAAGGTCTGAGCTATCTTTTCACATGATAACCCTTCAAATACTTCAGACATTTTAACTTAGATTTCAGGTCTAATGTTCAGCAATTCTCTTGAACATTCAAGTATATCTATAACCCTCTGAAAGTTCTTTCCTCATGTGCCTCTTGTCCATGTCTTCCCATAAATTCCTTTCGATCCAGTAGCAAGATATAGATCAGGATGATTGAATATGGCCCTAGATGCAATGGAAGTATTAAGTGCTTTACAAATGTTATCTCATTTGATCCTAAGATATAGGAGTTGTTATTATCCCCATTTTACAGTTGTGGCAACTGAGGCAGACAAGTTAGGTGAACAGCTCAGGGTCACACAGCAATTAAGTATCTGAAGCCAAATTTTTCCTCCAGTTTTCCTAATTCCAAGCCTGGTGCTCTATCCACTACACCACCAGTTGCCCCTACAGAAAACAAGAGGACTGGACAAAGGTTTATATATACTAATGATTTTTGGAAAGTATTTAGAGTGGTAGAAAAGCAGTGGTAGGATCATCCATTAAGGTCTATATTCTTAACTGACTTCCACCACTTATAATCTGTGTGACAAGAAGTAAGTCATTTAATCTCTCTGTGCTTTATTTTGCACATTTATAAAACTATAAAACTTAAATAGCTTCATCTCTTAGGGTTGCTAAGAAAACAATTTGTAAAGCTCAAAGTACAACAGAAAAGTGAGTTGTGATTGTTACACTTCACTGCTCACTCTTGCATGGGATAGACAGATGGCAGATGACATAGCGTCCCGGATCTTTTCATTTAATCCACTTTCTTAACAATTCTTTAGGGCCAGGATTCAGGTGGGAAGGGATGGTGACCATTTGACTAAAAACACACACAAAAAAAACCCCATTGTATCAGACTTCACAGCAAAGGAATCATAAGAGTCAGGACTCAACCTGGAGAACCATAAACTTCAGGCATCTCTGTACACACAAATGTTTGTTTAGTGGTAGAAATACCTGGGTAGAAACAGGATCCTGGCTTCTCAAGAGCTCACCTGTTGCTTTGGAATGTGTCTATTTGTATATGGGGCCCATATTCCACTCCCTTTTTGCAGACAGAAGGCTGTTGTACCCTCATCAACAACTCTATGGCAACTGACGTCGGAAACAACAGATTGTGGTCCGAGATTCAGAGCTGGTGGCCCCATCAGGTAAAGTGGGACAAATGAGCTTCCTGTTTCCAGGTAAGAATCTAGAACAGTCAAACATTCTTTTCGGTGCCCCTACCCCAACTCCACCCCCACTGTTTTTTCCTCAGAGTTTGCAGACACAAAGTCCAGCCTTTCCTCCTAACTCCTCTATGAAAGGAAAACATTGCCATTAAGGAAACTGAATTTACCCACCCTTATGACCTTTGTGACAGGTCTGGGATGCAGACTGAGACCCTCTGAGCTCCTCACAAAAAGAAAGCAAACCTAATTTAATAAAATAGCATTCTTCAGTGGAAAGATCTCTGGCCTTGGGATTCCAAAGAGCTGAGTTCAATTTCAACGTTTAGTAATAAGACACTTTGATTCTGGACAAATAACTATTTTCCTATGTCTTGGTCACTTCATCTGCTAATGAAGAAGATTGCTCTAGATGATTTCTAATGATCCTTTCAGCTCTAATAACTATGGCAGAAATGCTTATAGCACCTTAACCACATTTGCAATGCTGGGAGTGCTGCTGTTATGGAGACTGGACTTTAAGGTAGAAGCTCTTGCAGAATTCACCAGTTTGGGGCTATCTTTTTCCACTTAATTTTGGGGTTTTCTGAGAAGAAACAACCAGGACAAAAGAATCTATTTTTCTTGAGTGTGATGTGAGAGGATATGCCACTGGAAGCATGGAAAGCCACTGGAAGAGCCTTGTCTGTTTTTTTAGATTCTGGCCCCCTTCATTCCCTTTTCTGGCACTTTAGCAGGAAAAAGCTGTTGTTATTCAATCATTTTTTAGTTGTGTCTATTTGAGGATTTTTTTTTGGGGGGGGGAGCAAAGATACTAGAGTGATTTACCATTTTTTTCTCCAGTTCATTTTTCACTTGGAGAAACTGAGGCAAATAGCTAGTAAGTGTCTGAAGCTAGACTTGAATTCAGGAAGATGAGGTTTCCTGATTCTAGTCCTGGAGTCCTATCCACCAATCCATTTAGCTGCTCTAAGAAAAAAATGGTGACCCACAGAATTATGGGATATTAATAGAATCTTTGTACATGTCCATATCACCTAACCTGGAGTTACCCTGCTTTTAAGAAAAGAGTTTGCCATTCTCTTACCATATGGATGGAAGAGGGAAAAGAGGCTTCAGAACTGGAACAAGATGCTGATACCCTCTTTTCTCCACAACATACAGAAAGAGTAAAAGTCTTGCTCATCCACAGCATGAGCACTATGAACTGAATTGAAAAAGTAAGAGAGCTATTTTTCTCTCCTTCTTTCTTTTTCCCCAGGGTCCTCCAAAATATGTTTGGAGTTTTGGTCTGGCTTTGGACACTTATTACTCTGTGACTCTGGCCAAGTCACTTAACCCAATTTCCCTCAGTTTCCTCACCTATAAAATGAGCTGGAGAAGGAAATGGCAGACCACTCTGGTGTCTTTGCCAAGAAAAACCCAAATGGGGTCACAAAACAGGTTTAAAAAACAACTGAACAACTTCAGTCTGTTTTATTTTTCCTTTTCAGTTCTTGGCCCAGGTGACAGAATTCCTACTGGACCTATATTTGAGTGATGACCTGAATCTCATGACTTCAGGGGTAGGATTACAGGTCTGAGGTATGATCAACCAGTCCCATAGAGAAGCTCTGAGACACTCTTTGGATTTAGACTAAGCTATATAGGAATAGCTAAGCTGTAAACTTGTTCCTCTTCCTCTCTTCAATGAATAAGGTAGGTACAGAGGGGGATTAGGTACCCAGGTTTGGGGAAATATTTGAATTTTTATTCCTGCTATATTTTTTAAATAAATATTTCTTTCTAAAAGCTAATTCAACTCTTTAAGTGGTTAAATGTAGTTCCCCACTGTTGGGGGACTGCTATAGGTGGGTGCTGGAAGCAGTGACAGAAAGCTTAGACATCCACAGATTCTCCCTTAAGGTATTAGAGAATCCTGAGGGTAGGATTAAAAGTAACACACCTGGCCTACAGGTAGTATGGTTTCATTTCCTATAGTCCCCACCCTACTTCTTGATTAGAAAAGAAAAGAGACAAAAGTCTGACCTTGTCCTTCCCCAGCTTCAGTGAAAGCAGCCACTACTTATATGCTGCTTACCTTTCAATCAAATTCCCTATTTTCAAATTGACTGTGGATTGAAACAGTAGTCACTTTTTTTTTTTTGCATTTGTTTGTTTCTTTTTCTTTCTCATGTTTTCTTTTTCCTCTTTTGATCTGATTTTTTTTTTGCACAACATGACACATATGGAAATATGTTTTAAAGAATTGCACATAATATTGGAACTTTTAATTAAACACCAGATAGATAATTTTGGCTATATTAAGTTAAAAAGTTTTTGTACAAACAAAACTAATGTAGACAAGATTAGGAGAAAAGCAATAAATTGGGAAATCATCTTTACATTTAAAGGTTCTGATAAAGGCCTCATTTCTAAAATATATAGAGAATTGTCTCATATTTATAAGAATTCAAGCCACTCTCCAATAGATAAATGATCAAAGGATATGAACAGACAATTTTCAGATGATGAAATTAAAATTCTCTCTAGTCACATGAAAAGGTGCTCCGAATCAGTATTGATCAGAGAAACGCAAATTAAGACAACTCTGAGGTACCACTACATACCTGTCAGATTGGCTAAAATGACAGAAAAAGTAATGACGAATGTTGGAGGGGATGTGGGAAAACTGGGACACTGAAACATTGTTGGTGGAACTGTGAATGGATCCAACCATTCTGGAGAACAATTTGGAACTATGCTCAAAAAGTTGTCAAACTGTGCATATCCTTTGACCCAGCAGTGTTTCTACTGGGCCTATATCCCAAAGAGATCTTAGAGGAGGGAAAGGGACCCACATGTGCAAGAATGTTTGTGGCAGCCCTTTTTGTAGTGGCTAGAAACTGGAAACTGAAAGGATGCCCATCAATTGGAGAATGGCTGAATAAATTATGGTATATGAATGTTATGGAATATTATTGCTCTGTAAGAAACGACCAGCAGGATGATTTCAGAGAGGCCTGGAGAGACTTGCATGAGCTGATGCTGAGTGAAATGAGCAGAACCAGGAGAACATTATACACGGCAACAACAAGACTATATGATGATCAATTCTGATGGACATGACTCTCTTCAACAATGAAATGCTTCAAACCATTCCAATTGTTCAGTGAAGAGAGCCATATACATCCAGAGAGAGGGATGTGAAATGTGGACCACAACATAACATTTTCATGCTCTCTATTGATGTTTGCTTGCATTGGGTTTCCTTTCTCAGATTTTTTTTTCTTGTAGATATGATTTTTCTTTCACAGCAAGATAAGTGGAAATATGTATACATATATTTGATTTGTCAAGTGTTTTAACATAATTAACATGTAGTGGACTTCCTGCCATCTAGGCGAGTGGAGGGAACTAGGGGGGTGGAAATTTGTGGCGGAGAGCTTTGTAAGGGTCTATGTTGAAGAACTACCCATACATATGTTTTGCAAATAAAAAGCTTTAATTAAAAAAAAAAAAAAAGAATTGCACATAGTTAACCTATCTCAGATTGTTTGCTGTCTTGGGGAGGAGAGAGAGAAGGGAGGAAGAAACATTTGGAACACAAAGTCTTTCAAAAGTGAATATTGGAAAAAAGGGAAAGAAGGAAGATTGAAATAGGGGGTGATGGTTTAGGAGAGCGGGAAGGGATAGAGGATTACAAATGGCAGAGAGGATACAGAACAGGTATAGGAGCAGGGAGACACAAGGAGAGATCTCGCATCTTAGAGACGTGCCCACATCAGTACCAGAGAGAAATAATTTTGCCACAGTCACAGAGAAAGCCAGTGGGATTGGACCAAAGGTACAATTTTGTCAGGCTAGAAACTAATTTGATTTTGTTTTTGTTTCCCCAGTGGGAGGGATAACAGATGACACTAGCATCTGAAGAATATGTGAAGACCTTGGACCAAAAGGGTGGCATTGTCAGGTGGGAAGAAGGTCCTGGGGTCTGGAGATATTTCATCCTGGGTATCAATGACCTGGCTGTACTTCCTAAATTTGCTGCTAGTTCTGTGAGCTGCTCTGGATTTCAATTTCCTCATATGCAAAAGAGAAATACACTACTTTTTATTTTACCTACATATGTATAATTTCTTTGATTAATAAGCTATCAAATAAGAAAAAAAATGAATGTTAAAAACTATCTTTATATATATTTGGAAAAATAAAATCCTATTCAGAAAAAAAATTACTGCATTCTGTCCCCAACCTTCCCTCTTCTCCCAGTATAATCTTTTCTCATCTCTTAATTTTTTTAATATCATTCCATCAAAGTCAACTTATATTGTTTATGTATACTCCTTCTAATTGCCATAATAAAGATAATAGTTTTTAAGATTCACTAGTTACATCTTTCCTTGTAGGGATATTAACAGTTTAACACTATCGAATAATTTGTGTTTTTTCTTTCCTCTTTATCTTTTTATGCTTCTCTTAAGTCTTGTATTTAAAAACTGAATTTTCTATTCAGCTCAGATCTTTTCATCAAGAATGTTTGCAGGTACCCAATTTCATTGAGTGTCCATTTTCCCTCGAGAGATTATGCTCAGTTTTGCTAGATAATTGATTCTTAGTTATAATTCCAGGTCCTTCATCTTCCAAATGATTTTTTAAATGCAAAAACTGCTAACTCCTGTGTAATCCTAATTTTGATTCCTTAATATTTGAATTATTTTCTTTTGCCTGCCTGTAGTACTTTCTTCTTGAGCTGAGTATTCTAGAATATGACTATAATATTCATAGGAGTTTAAATTTTGGGATTTTTTTCAGAAGGTGATTGATGTGTTTTCTTTCAATTACTATTTTACTCTCTAGTTCTAGGATATCAAGGCAGTATTCCTTGATAATTTCATAAAAAATGCTTTGCAGGCTCTTTTTTTTTGATCATGGCTTTCAGAGAGTTCAATATTTCTTGTTATCTCTCATGTATCTCTTTTCCAGACCAGTTTTTTTTCCCAAAAAGACATTTTACATTTTCTTCTATTTTTCCCTTCTTTTGATTTTGTTTGATTTATTCTTAATATCTTACAGAGTCATTAGCTTCCACTAAACCAGTTCTAATTTTTAAGAAATTATTTTCCTCAGTGAGCTTCTGTACCTCCTCTCTCATATGGCCAATTTCCCTTTTTATTTTTATTTTTTTGAAACCACTTGTTACTTTAATTCTAAGTTTTAAATATATAACATGCTGGGTTTCACACATACATTCTTCTTTTATCATGTAAATAGTATTTTATTTTTTCCAAATATATCTTAAGACAATCTTCACCATTCATTTTTTTATTAAAGCTTTTTATTTGCAAAACATATGCATGGGTAATTTTTCAACATTGACCCTTGCAAAGCTTTCTGTTACAAATTTTTCCCTCCTACTCCCCACCCTGTCCCCTAGACAGCAGGAAGTCTAATACATGTTAATTATGTTAAAATATTTGACAGATCGAATATGTGTATATATATTTATACAGTTATTTTGCCGTACAGGAAAAGGAAAAAAAAAAAAAAAAAAAAACCTGAGAAGGAAAACATAACGCAAGCAAACATCAATAGAGTGTCACCATTCATTTTTTATGAGACTTTGAGTTCTAAATTTTTCTTCTTTCCTCCCCTCCCTTCAAGATGGCAAAAAATCTGATACAGGTTATGCATGTGCAATAGTATAAAACATATTCCACAGTAGTTCTATTGTGTAAGAAAAAACAGCAATTCTACTTTTTAAAGAGTTTTCATTCATAGATTTTTTAATCTCTTTTTCCATTTGGTCAGTTCTACTTTTTTAAGGAGTTGTTTTCTTCATAGATTTTTGTACCTTTTTTCCCATTTTTGATACTTTATCAACGTGATTCTTTTTTTATAACTGTCACATAATTTATATTTCTTTTCTCAATTTTGCTTCTACCTCTCTTATTTGATTTTTAAAATCTTTTTTTAGTTCTTCCAGGAGGACTTTTCATAAAAGTATTTTGACATTGTTGTCCTCTTCTGAGTTTGTGTTTTGGTCTTCTCTGTCATTATAACAGATTATTCCATAGTCAGGGCTTTTTTGTTTCTTTTTGCTAGTTTTACAGCCTATTTTCGTGATTTTTAAAGTTGAGCTTTGCTCCTGGGGCTCAGAGATAGGGTCTCATTCTGCTTGCACTGGGGACAGGGGTTTAGTCACTGGCTTGCTTGGTGATAGCAGCTCACCTGTTGCCCCAGGAGCTCCAGCCTGGTTGCACTGGAATCACTCAGTATCGTTTTGCAAGCTCTGGGTCTGCTAGGCTTAGCCACTAGCCTGCTGTTTTAGGGCCAGAGGCCTCACAGCTGGCTCAGACCATGAGGCCTCAGTTGCTGATCTGTCTTGGGGCTAGGGGACTCCCATTGGCTTGCCTGAACACCACCTGTGCTGTGCTGTATTCCTTTTTTACCCATATGAAAAACATATTTTCTGGAGTTCTTTGAAGTTATCATGGGTTGTAAAATTGTTTCAACCTGTCCTTTTGTGGGTTTTGTCTCTTCAGAATTCATTTTAAGGCTTGATTTAGTTATTTTGAAGGAAATTGGAGAGAGCTCATGCAACTTCCTGTCTTTTCTCTGCCATCTCGGCTCTACCTCCCATTATTTCTTTCTGCTTGCATTTGTATTCGTAGTGCTTAGCATAGTTCTTGGCACATAATAAGCACTTAATAAATTTTGGTTGATAAACTGAGTTGGGTGACACTTCCTAAAGATGTTAGTTATTTTTCCAAAGTCACACACTCAACCTTGCCCTTGACTGTGGTTGATTCCCAGACTGAGTTATAAACAGAGACATATTCAACCAAATATAGCCAGAGAGGATCTCTGTCCTTCATCTGTAGAGGTGGTACCCCATCTTCACCTGAATAGGAACTTAATTTCCTTATGAATACACTCTTCCCAAAGTTATTTTCCCATCTAACATGCTAAATATCTACATATACAAGAGTTTTCTAACTAGAAATATCAATATCTTGGTTTACAAGATACATCGAGGACTCAATGTCCAGGGAATAAAGATTCCAAACCAAGTACTGCTCCCAGGGGCTTCATGGCAGTAGTCATCATCATTTCGGAAGCATTCCACCTTGGCAAGATCAAAGCTGAAAGGGACATTCTGGATACAGTGAAGGTGACTGGAAATTTTGTATGTAACCACCACCACACGCAATAATTCTCTTGTCTGACCACTTGAAGAAGCCCCAGAAGAGAATTCAAATCACCTGGCCCAGCTCCCCAGGTACTTACTCACACAGCAAGTCTGATGAAGGCTATACCTGAGCCCAATGGGAATGGAAAGTTGATCCAGGTAGTTTGTGTGCCCTAAGAGGAAGGTAATGCTGGAGAAAGAAAGTCTGGCAAGGCAACAAGACTGACAAAAGGGATTCAGGTAGGTATGTATGTGTGTGGATTTGGATGTACAAACAGGAGCTTAATGCTGCTAGCTACAAATTCTTTGTCTACCACTTCCTAAGGTTATTCCTTGCCCAGATGCCTATATATCTCCAGTACCTGGCAGTCTGCTCTCCTCAACCACAAGTAAAGATATGCTATCCACTATTGACATAGACCCAGCAAAGCCTGGTGAAAAAAAGTGCCCTGCTTTGACCCAGGAAGTCAAGATATTCTAGCTCATTCAGTGCTTTCACCTCCAATGCTCTGAATGACCCAAGGAAGTTTTGATGTGATTCTCAGCTCGCCATGTATCATAGGGCAGAAGGAAAGTCTCCTACCCCATCTAAATTCTGAGGAACGTGGAAAAAGGGAAGAGGAAGAATAGGTCATACATTCTCAACTCATTTCCTTTATGTTTTTTTAATAAGGTTATTGGATTCATATATTGGGAAAATACTGTAGCTATAGTTTAACCTACATTTTAGCAAAATCACTTGATTACATTTCATGAAATTTTGTGAAAATAATGGAAAGATGTAGTTTAAAAGGTAATATAATTAGTTGAATTTAGAACTGGCTAAATAGACAGACTCAAAGAATAGCCATTAAATAGTATGATATTAACTTGGATGGAATTCTCTAACGGCATGCCCCATAGATTTGTGCTGCTAAACATTTTAGTCAGTAACTTGGAAAAAGTGGGGTAGCTAGGTGGTGCAGTGAATAGAGAACCAGCCCTGAAGTCAGAAGGACCTGAGTTCAAATCTGGTCTCAGACACTTAATATTCCCTAGCTGTGTGACCCTGGGCAAGTCACTTAACCCCAATTGCCTCAGGAAAAAAAAATTATAGATGGCCTACTTATAAAATTTACAGGGGCATAATTCTAGGAAGGTCAGTCAATCAATAAGCAAACATGAATAATTTAAATAATTAAGGAAATGGATAAATAATTATTTTTAAATATCTTTTAATTGCCAGGTCCTATATTAAGTGTTAGAACTACATAGACACAAATGAGATAGTCCCTGCCCTCAAGAGATTTACATTCTATTGGAATAATCAACATAGTAAGAAGAGAGAGATTTTCATATGTAAATAGCCAATTTTTATTAACTTCTCTTAAAAAAAAAAAGATATAACTCAGTTTGTTAATTTCAATGCTACCCAGTTTGTCTGTATTTACTTTTGAATATTTTCCTGTTTTCCTCTGTATATTTTTTTAAAATAGTCTGAGGACATCTTTTCTTTCTTTCTTTTTTTTTTTCTTTCTTTTTTTTTTTTTTTTTTGGCAACACAATCCCTAGTTCTGATCTTCCTCAATTAAACTCTCCAGTGAATAAAGAAAAACACAATCCTTGTAATAAATAATCATTGTCAAACAGCAAATCCATCCATTTGCCATATCCAAAAATGTGTCTCTTTCTCTGCCTTGAATCCAAAATCCCTTTATCAAGAGGTGGATAACCACTCCATTATTGGTCCTCTTTAATTGTGGTTGTTAATGAATTCATTAGAGTTCTTGAGTCTTTTAAAGTTGTTTTTCTTTATAATGTATATACACACTAGATATGCATATGTATGTATTTGTATATATACATATATATTGGTTTTTTTCCTCCTTGTCCTTCCCATTTCACTTTTCTTGATTTCATACAAATATTCCTAGATTTATTTGAAACAAATTTCAAAACTATTTTCCAGCACTGTCTCTCTTTAAGACTTCCAGAAGAGAGGATGGTTAAGAAATTTCTATCTTCTCCTGCCTTCTATCTATTCGTCTCCCTACTATCATCAGTGGTAAAAGGCCCCTTACAGCAAAAACACATGATAACTTGATGAATATGATGGGAACTCTGGATCAGCTTGTGGACTGAACCAGTTTATTCTCAAGAATTGATAAAATAGCCCTTCCTGTTCCTATTCTCAACCAGCATGGAAACTCAAGTTTTCCCAGACTGTCTTGATCAGCATATTTGAGACAGCTTTTTGGGGAACTCAAGTATCCCAGACTGTCTTTAAGAGAGTCTCAACTACTTCTTGTTTCTTCCCCTTACTACCCTTTGCCTGCCATCCTTTCCCCCTCACCTGCTTTCCTCTATCTCCTTTGAGGTATGAAAGTTGTGTCCCCCCAAAATCAAATGGCTCAATCAAGTATGACTCTGCCTTGCTTAGTTATAATTGGTTTGAGCCTGTGTGCTATTAATATTCACATAATAAAGTAGAAAATATCTGTTAACTGAAATGGATTTCTTGTAGTGGTTGCTCCATATCACAAACCAAATATCTATTACATTATTTTTATAATACTTTTTATAATTAAGCCTTCCCAAATCTATTTCATATTTTGACTCCATATTATCACTTCTGGTGCCTTTATTACCACTTCTGGTACTTTATTACCACTTCTGGTGCTTTATTACCACTTCTGGTCCTTTATTACCACTTCTGGTGCCTTTATGACCATTTCAAATAAACCTATCTAATAGACATTTTGTATATTGAGTACCTTTGTGGGAGTTTTACCCACTTTTAAGGAGACACCAGACAAGAGCCATACCAATGTTTTATTTTAGAGAGGTGGTAAAAAAAAAATTAGCAAGAAAAACCTTCCCCATGTTTTATCCCATCTTTCCTGGATTTTTCTGGAAGGGCATGAAGTAGTAGAGAATGGGGAAAATGGAGGACAAAGGAAAAGCTTAAAGGTCAACTAGAAAGGTAGTGAGATGTAATGTGGAAAATGATACATTTGTTATGCCAGGCTCTGGAAGGCCAAAAATTGGAACAATTTACAGAAGTTACAGCAGACAGACTTTTTAGGTCAACATATGGAAGAAATTCCTAATAAAGTTTTTTCAAACATGGAATGGGCAGCTTCAGAAGGAAGGAATAGAGTTCCATTCACTTGATGTTTTTCTGTGGAGGTGGATAGATTCCTTCCTTGGACTGTTGAAGAGAGGAATTTTAGTCAGGTATGAGTTGGGTTCCTGGCATCTGAGGATCCTTTCAGTTCTGAGATTTGTGCTTCTTTGGAAAATGCATGTTGTCATTGTTGGTGGAATTGTGAACTGATCCAACCATTCTAGAGAGCAATTTGGAACTATACCCAAAGGACCACAAAAACCTTGCATAGCCTTTGATCTAGAGAGTCTTTGCTGGGTCTGTATTCCAAAATCAGCATAAAAGGGGAAAGAACCCACACATGCAAAAATGTTTGTAGCATCCCTTTTTGTAATGGCAAGGAATTGGAATTTAGTGAATGCCCTTCAATTGAGGAATGGCTAAATAAGTTGTGATATATTAATGTAATAGAATATTATTATTCTTTAAGAAATGGTGAGCAGGCTGATTTCAAAAAAGCCTGGAAAGAACCCTAGAAAATCATCCAAAAACCTACTGGAAACAATTAACATTTTTAGCAAAGTTGTAGGATATAAAATAAACCCACACAAATCATCAGCATTTTTATATATTACTGACAAAGTCCATCAACAAGAGATAGAAAGAGAAATTCCATTTAAAATAACTGTAGACAAAATAAAATATTTGAATGTCAAGACAAACCCAAGAACTATATGAACACAAATACAAAACATTTCTCACACAAATAAAATCAAATCTAAAAAATTGGAAAAATACCAATTGCTCATGGGAAGGATAAGCTAATGTAATAAAAATGACATTTCTGCCTAAATTGGTCTCTTGTTCAGTGCCATACCAATCAAACTGCCAAAAAATTATTTTATAGAACCAGGAAAAAATAATAACAAAATTCACCTGGAAGAACAGAAGGTCAAGACTATCAAGGGAATTAATGAAAAAAAAAATGCAAAGGATGATGACTTAGCAGTATCAAACTTAAAACTGTATTATAAAGCAGCTGTCATCAAAACCATTTGGTATTGGCTAAGAAACAGAGTAGTGGATCAGTGGAATAGATTAGATACACATGACACAACAATCAAGGCTATTATAGAAAAAAAAATAAAGGAAAGAGAAGAAAACACATGCTGTGTTCTTACAAATTTAGCCTAGAACCAACCATGGATCTATAGAGATACTGAATATTAAGTGAAAGGTCCTGAGGAGGAACAAGCCTCCAAGTCTATAAACTTAGTATTTTCATTCATTCATCCATTCATTCATTCAATGAACTAAGCATTCATTCATTCATTCAATGAACATTTATTAGGCACCTAAATACTTAGCTTTGTCCTATGTGCTAGGGGGCATAAAAGGATAAGTAAAAAATTACTTTACCTACTGACTTAGATCAAGCATAAAAGGATAAGTAAAATGTGCTCTCAAGTAGATTACAATCTAGTGAAGAGAGATACATACACAAATCAATAGCATACATGAAAATATCTTAAGTGCAAAGTTTATACAAAGTGTTCTGAGGTCAACTGAGAGAAAACTTGTTTTTAGCTGGAAGAATTTGGAGAAGTGATGTTTTTATGCCCAATAATTTTTTTGACAACTCAGAAAAAGTTTTCTTCTTAAAAGTTCTATCATATTGTGAACAGATCCAACCATTCTGGAGAGCAATTTGGAACTATGCTCAAAAAGTTATCAAACTGTGCATACCCTTTGACCCAGCAGTGTTTCTATTGGGCCTATATCCCAAAGAGATCTTAAAGGAGGGAAAGGGCCCCACATGTGCAAGAATGTTTGTGGCAGCCCTTTTTGTAGTGGCTAGAAACTGGAAACTGAATGGATACCCATCAATTAGAGAATGGATGAATAAATTATGGTATATGAATGTTATGGAATATTATGGTTCTGTAAGAAATGACCAGCAGGATGATTTCAGAGAGAACTGGAGAGACTTACGTGAACTGATGCTGAGTGAAACAAGCAGAACCAGGAGATCATTATACACGGCAACAACAAGACTATGTGATGATCAATTCTGATGGACATGGTTCTCTTCCACAACAAAATGTTTCAAACTAGTTCCAATTGTTCAGTGAAGAAAGCCATATACACCCAGAGAGAGGGATGTGAAATGTGGACTACAACACAATATTTTCATGCTCTCGATTGATGTTTTCTTGCATTATATTTCCTTTCTCAGATTTTTTGTTCATGTAGATACGATTGTTCTTGCACAGCAAGATAAGTATGGAAATATGCATACATATATCCTATTTGTCAAGTATTTTAACATAATTAACATGTAGTGGATTTCCTGCCATCTAGGAGAGGGGAGGGGACTAGGGGGAAAAATTTGTAACGGAAAGCTTTGTAAGGGTCAATGTTGAAGAATTAGCCATACATATAAAAAAAATTAAAAGTTCTATCATATCAGTAAAAGTGAATATACGTGTCCTTTTTATCTATAAAGCTTTTTATTTTCAGAATACATGCATAAATGGTGTTCTACATTTATCCTTGCAAAACCTTGTTGAATATATTTTTCAACTCTTCCCAAACATGAAAAGAAGTATCATGTATTGGAAAAAGCAATTTCTTTCAACTCAGAGCTCACACGTTGTGTGATATTTGGCAAATCACATTCTTTCTGAGTCCCAATTTATCTTGTGAAATGATGAAGTTAGTTTTAAAAGTCCTTTCCATAAAACATCTAGATGGAGAACTAGTCCTGGAGTCAAGAGGATGTGAGTTTGAATATGGTCTCAGACATTTACTAATTATGTGAGCCTGGACAAGTCCCTTAACCCTAATAGCCACTAAAAAGAAAAAAAAAAGTCCCTTTCAGCTCCAAAATTCAGTGACTTTTCCCATCACTGGCTCTGCTTTCCTTCTCCAGACTTTACCACTTTGTCTCAGTCCCCCTTCAAACTGAAAATTTCCCATCATCTGAAGTCTACTCAACCTGGAAATCTCACATGACCTTCACCACATCAGTCCCTTCATTGGTGAGTCCCTCCAAAGACTATCAATTTGGGGAGAAACCTAAGCCAAACATCCTTTTTTTCCCTCCCTCTTACTTCTGACTCTGGTCTTGGTTATATTCTCCTACTTTCAACTTCTTTTTTTTTTTTTTTTTTTTTTTTGCTTTTTGCTGAGGCAATTGTGGTTAAGTGACTTGCCCAGGGTCACACAGCTAGGAAGTGTCAAGTGTCTGAGGCCAGATTTGAACTCAGGTCCTCCTGACTTCAAGGCTGCTGCTCTATCCACTGAGTCACCTAGCTGTCCTCTACATTCAACTTCTTAACTCCCTTTGGTGTATTGAATTTCTCCATTACAAGGTAAGCTCCCTGAGGGCAAGAATTCCCTTTCCTTTTGCTTATATTTGTATACTCAGCTTTTAATACTGCCTGGCAAAAAGTGCTCAATAAATTCTGGTAGCCTGCCTGACAGAATCCAGAGATACTAATAATCCCAGCAACAATAATTTCAATATTTTCATAAGTACAATGAATTGCCATAAAATTATAGAAACTTAGAACTGGGAAGGGCTTTGAAGGTCATCTAAGTGTCAGTCCTCCAATATTACCAATATGGAATTTATAAAAGAAAAGAAAGTGAGAGAGTTCAGATTCCCCCAGGACTCTCTGACTCATACAGCTCCATCCTTTAATCTACTTGGCCTTCATTTCATTTTTTCTATATGTTGGAGATAATTGTGATTGTACCTGGTATTTAGTGCAAGTTGGCCTTTCATCCCACAGAACTTAAAAGTCTGTGTACCCAACCTCTTGATACCCTTCCAAGGTAGCTAGAGAGTGTGGGAAGTTTGCTCAGGGAACAAGTGCTATCTGATTAGTGGTTTTCCTTCCACCCTGTGGGGAGGAGGCTGTTGCCAACAAGCTTCAGCAACTAGCCTTCACAGGAAGTTTGGTATGTGTCTAGGTTGATCCATAATGCTGAGTATATCAAGGCAGAGTCATTTCTCCAGTTTGAGCTGGCCCACCCTGGTGTATCCAACAGGAGGGCAATGGGAATAAAAATCATGGACTGGGAAAGACTACTTTATTTTTTTTAAATTTTTAATAATTCTTTTTATTTTCAAAATACATGCAAAGATAATTTTCAACATTCATCCTTGCAAAGTCTTGTGTTTCAAATTTTTTCAATATAGGTTAAATGTGTAATTCTTTTTAACATATGTCCACATTTCTCATGTTGCACAAGAAAAATCAAATCAAAAAGGAAAAAAAATGAGAAAGAAAAAAAAAAGCGAGCAAACAACTACAACAAAGGTGAAAATACTATGTTGTGATCCGCATTCGGTCCCCATGGTCCTCTTTCTAGATGGATATGGTTCTCTCCATCACAAATCTATTGGAATTGGCCTGGAATTAAAAAGAGTAAAGTCTAACAGAGTTGATCATCATGTAATCTTGTTCTTGCTGTGTAATGTTCTGCTTGGTTCTACTCATTTCCCTTAACATCAGTTCATGTAAGTCTCTCCAGGCTTTTCTGAAATCTTCCTGCTGATCATCTTATAGAACAATAATATTCTATATACCATTACTTATTCAGCCATTCCCCAACTGATAGGCATCCCCTCAGTTTCCAGTTCCACTACAAACTACAGTTTCTACTACAAAAAGGGATGCTATAAACACTTTTGCACATGTGGGTCCTTTTCCCTTTTTTATGATCTCTTTGGGAAACAGACCTAATAGAAACACTGTTGGATCAAAGGATATATCCAGTTTGATAGCCTTTTGGGCATAGTTCTAAATTGCTCTCCAGAAATGAGTGGATTAGTTTACAACTCTACCAACAATGTATTAGTGTCCCAGTTTTCCCACATGCCCTCCAACATTTATCATTACCTTTTCCTGTCATCTTAGCCAATCTGAGAGATGTGTGGTGGTACCTCAGAGCTGGGGAACTCTACTTTAAAAGAACCATAAAGAAATGATATAATTCTACTAATCATTTATTTACATATTGTTTATCACTAAGGAAGTACTACTGAGTGCTGAGTTTTGATTTACTGCAAAATACTCATCCTCCCTACACGCCTCTCGTTTTTTTTTTGTTTGTTTGTTTTATTTTGCCAGGAAATTGGGGTTAAGTGGCTTGTGTGGGATCACACAACTATTAAGTGTTAAGTGTCTGAGTTTGGATTTGAACTTAGACCTCCAAGTTAAGGTTCCTAGAAGACCCCAAAAGGTTGGGGGTCGCAGAATGGTGTTACAAGGTGTCTTAAAAGATTTTGCAGGTTTGAATCCATCTCCAAGTCAGGGGGAAAAGTTTTTCATAATTGTAATGCCAATTGAAGCTATTTAATAAGAATGTTAAGAAGAATTTAGCTAAGAACCAGGTGCAAGAAGATAAATTTATAGGAAAAGAGAGATCAGGTGCTTCATGTCACTGATATGCAAATTTTGTGGCTCAGAAGTGGGGTTGAAGAGTGGTTTGGTATGCACCTCATTATTGAATTTTATGGCTTAGAGGTAGGATTGAGGAGTAGTCTAGTAGGCACTTCATTATTGTCTCAGAAACTGTTATTATTAACCAACAGATTGTCATCTGACAGCCAGCATTGTTTGTGAAAATCCAGCACTCCCAAGGCCAGGTGGCCTTAGGGTTAAGGCCAGGTACTGCCACATCTCCCCTAGAAACTGTACCCCATCATTCTAATTCCAGAGTTGGTGCCCTATCCACGGCACCATCTAGCTGTTGCAATGTCCTGCTCTTTTGGACCCATACATATTCTTGGTCCTGGATTTAATCCTAGGAGAAATTGACCCCCCAATGAAAGGATATCTAGGCTTTCTTTTCTCATCCTCTTCAGCTCATTTAACCCTCAACTTGGCACCCTTAACAGAAACCATTTAGAGCTTCTATTTTGGCTCATGATTAGAATACTAGAAAAGTAGTCATTATAAGTTTTAGATAGTTAGTAGACAAGCCTTTATTTCCTGCTCAAGAGTGTGCATATGCATGCTAAAATATTCTTAACAAGCACATATTAATAGAAACAGGAGAAGGGGAATAAACATTTATTAAATGCCTACAATATAGAAGGTATTATGCTAAGTGCTCTACAAATATTATCTCAGAAAACAATCTTTTAATTTTTATTTTCAGTTCCAAATTCTCTTCTTCTCACTATCCCACTGAGAAGGCAATAAGTGATATCCACTATACATATAAAATAATGCAAAACATTTCCAAATTATCCACTTTGCAAAAACAAAAAAAGTAAGAAAAGTTAAATATATATATATGTTCCAGTCTGTACTTAGGATTTATGAGCTCTCTTTGGAGGCAGAGGATAACATTTTTTATAAGTCCTTTAGAATTGTTGTTGATCATTGTATTGATTAGATTAGCTAGGTCTTCCATTTGATGAACATTATAATGTTCTCTTAATTTTGCTCACTTCAACAGCCTTTAAAAACTTAGTCTATAACTATTGGTGCAATCTCTCAGAAAGCTGATAAATAAACCTCATCAGAGCATAAAGCAGGTTGTTTGCAAGGCTGATAATGAGGCATTTTGTATTTCACCTTGGTTCTATACTGTCTTCAGTCTCTTCCTTTTGGTAAGCTCTTTCATGAGTCTTTATCTACATCATGCCATTAAATATAGGTATGTATCCACAAAGGATCTGTTCTGGGCCATCTTTCTCTCTTTCTCTCTCTCTCTCTCTCTCTCTCTCTCTCTCTCTCTCTCTCTCTCTTTTTCTCTCTCTCTCTCCCCATATATACACACACACATACATATACACATGCACACTTTTTTCACTTAACCTTTCTCGGTGTCATGAAACCTTTATACAATATTGTCAAGAGTATGTTTTGAATGAATAAAATAAATTACACAAAAATAAAAAAAAACAATTTTAATTAAATTTACAAAAATAATAACTATTTCCTAATTGATAAATGATCAAAAGATATGAACTGCTTTCAGATGAAGTAATCAAAGTTATTTACAGCCATATGAAAAAATGCTCTAACCCACTATTGATTGGAGAAATGCAACTTAAAACAATTCTGAGGAACTGCTTCATAACTATTAGATTGGCTTATAGGACAGAAAAGGAAAATGACAAATGTTGGAGGTGATAAGGGAAAAATGAGACATTAATGCAATGTTGATGGAGTTGTGAAATGACTCAAACATTCTGTAGGGCAATTTGGAACTATGTTCAAAGAACTATAAAACCATATATACTCTTTGACCCAGCAATACCACTATTTGGTCTGTATCTCAAAAGGGATTTAAAAAGAAAAAAAAAAAAGGAAAATGACCTAAAGGTATAAAAATATTTACAATAGTTCTCTTCTGAGGACAAAGAACTGGAAATTGAGGGGATAACCATGATTCAGAGAATGACTGAACAAATTGTGAGATATGATTATGATGGAACACTATTGTGCTATTATAAGAAAAGATGAGCAGCTGAGATACCACTAGACATCTCTCAGATTGACTAAGATAACCGAGAAAGATAATAATGAATGTTGGAGGGGATATGGGAAAAATGAGACATTAATGCAATGTTGATAGAGTTGGGACATTAATTGTTGGTGGATTTGTGAACTGATTCAACCATTCTGGAAAGCAATTTAGAACTGTGCCCAAAGGCCTATCAAACTGTGCATATCCTTTGATCCAGCAATATTTCTACTGGGCTTGTATCCCAAAGAGATCATAAAGGAGGGAAAGGGACCCACATATGCAAAAATGTTTGTGGCAGCCCTTTTTATAATGGCAAGAAACTGGACATTGAGTGTTTCTCAATTTCATGGTATATAGTATATGAATGTTATGGTATATGAATGTTATGGAATATTATTGTTCTATAAGAAATGATCAACAGGATAATTTCAGAGACACTTGGAGAGCCTCACATGAACTGATGTTCAGTGAAATGAGGAGAACCACGAGATCATTATACACAGCAATAGCAAGATTATGTGATGATCAGTTCTGACAGATGTGGCTCTCTTCAACAGTGAGATGATTCAGGCCAATTCCAATGGTCTTGTGATGAAGAGAGCCATCTGCCCCGCAGAGAGAAGACTGGAGGAACTGAGTGTGGATCACAACATAGTATTTTTGCTTTTTTTGTTGTTGCTTGCTTGCATTTTGTTGCCTTTCTCATTTTTTTCCTTTTTGATCTGATTTCTCTTGTGCAGCATGACAACTGTGGAAATATGTATAGAGGAACTGTATATGTTTAACCTATGTTGGATTACTTACTTTCTAGGGGAGGGAGGAGGGAGGAAAGGAGGAAAAAATTTAGAAAACAAGGTTTTGCAAGAATGAATGTTGAAAATTATCCATGCATATGTTTTGAAAATAAAAAAAAGCTTTAATTGTTTTTTAAAAAAAGGAGAAAGGACCCACATGCACAAAAATGTTTGCAGCAGCCTTTTTGTAGTGGCAAGGAATTAGAAACTGAGTGGATGCCCATCAGTTGGGGAATGACTGAATAATTTTGGTGTATGAATGTAATGGAACATTATTGTTCTATAAGAAATGATGAGCAGGATGATGTCAAAAAGACCTGAAGAGACTTACATGAACTAATTAATGCTAATTGAAGCAAGTAGAACCAAGAGAACATTGTACACAGCAACAACAAAATGATGCAACAATCAATTGTGATGGATGTGGGTCTTTTCAAAAACAAGGTGATTCAGGCCAGTTCCAATAGACTTGTGATGGAGAGATCCATTTGCATTTAGAAAAATGACTATGGGGACTGAACATGGATCACAACATCATATTTTCACCTTTTTTGTTGTTGTTTGCTTGCTTTTTGTTTTCTTTCTCATTTTTTTCCTTTTTGGTCTAATTTTTCTTTGCAGCACGATGATAGCAGAAATATGGATAGAATAATTGTACATGTTTAATATACATTGTATTATTTGCTGTCTGGGGGAGAGGTGGGGAAGGAGGGAGAAAAAATTTGGAACACAAGATTTTGCAAGAGTGAATGTTGAAAACTATCCTTACAAATCTTTACAAATATTTTGAAAATAAAAAAGCTACTATTTTTTTTTTTTGCTGAGGCAATTGGGGTTAAGTGATTTGCCCAGGGTCACACAGCCGTTATGTGTCTGAGACCAGATTTGAACTCAGTTCCTCCTGACTTCAGGGCTAGTGCTCTATCCACTGCGCCACCTAGCTGCCCCAAAAGCTACTATTTTAAAAAATTAAATTAAATTAAAAGGGTATTGGCACACTTAAAAAAAAAAAAGAAATGATAAGCAAGACACTCTCAGGAAAACCTGGAAAAACATATGAGCTGATGCAAGCAGAAATATACTGTGTACAAAGTAACAGCAGTATTGTAGAATAATTAGCTGTGAAGGATTTAGCTTTTCTCAGCAATACAATGATCGAAGGCAATTCTGAAGGACTTATGATGAAAAATGCAAACTATACCCAGAGAAAGAACTGATGATGTAGATTTTGACATATATGACATGTATTGGATTGTTTGTCATCTAGAGAAGGGGGGGAGGCGGGGAAAATCTGAAACACAAGGCTATGCAAGGGTCAGTGTTGAAAAATTATCCATGTATATGTTTTGAAAATAAAAAGCTTAAAAAAATTACTTGGAGGGGGCGGAGTCAAGATGGCGAACTGCGAACAGCTTTCTCTCTGAACTCCCTTCAACATTCCCCTAACCCAGACAAAGTAAACTTTAAAACTGGTTTCCGAGTGAGGTCCTCGCCAAGCATTTGGACTACAACGCACTTCTATAAAAGATCTACCGTGAAAGAACTCCGGAGAAGGTTAGCCTCAGGGGAAATCGGCCGCTGGTCGCGATCGGACTCCAGCCGGGGCGGAAGTCAGGGCTGTGATAGAGGGGCGGATTTTGGGCACCCAGGAAGCCCCTGGGAGACGCCTGGGCCACTTTGCTCTGCTTGCGGGCAGGTGCTTTGACAGATCTGCCTTTGGTAAAGGGTGGATCTAGAGAAACTGAAAACGTGGTCTAGCCCCACCAGCCTCAGACCGGAAGTCAACTCGGCAAACTGCCCCAGGGCAAATATAAATTGTTGCAGTTTTCTCGGCTTTTGACCAATATCCCAACTTTAAATCATGAGCAAGAAGCAGAAGAGAGCTCTCACCATAGAAAGCTTTTACGGAGAAAAAATAGAACAGTCCCCAGATCCTGACATTATGAAAACAATCCCAGATGAAGCCACAAAGGCAGACTTAAGTTGGTCTCCCTTTCAGAAGGCTTACCTGGATGATTGCATTAAGAATCTCAAAAGAGAGCTAGAAGAAGAATGGGGAAATAAATTGAGATCAGGGCAACAGAAATATCAAAAACTGGAAAATAGGACTGGTGAATTGGAAAAAGAAAACAGTTCACTGAAAAACAAAATTGGTGAATTGGAAAAAATCACCAATTCACTGGAAAATAAAAATGGTGAACTGAAAAACAAAATTGGTGAATTGGAAAAAGACAACAATTCACTGAAAAACAAAATTGGTGAATTGGAAAAAGACAACAATTCACTGAAAAATAAAACTGGCAAAATGGAAAAAGAATGCATTGAATCCAGAAATTCAATTGGCCAGCTACAAAAGGAGCTAAAAAAGATAACTGAAGGAAATAATACCCTAAAAATTAAAATTGAACAAATAGAAGTAAATGACTCAATAAGACTTCAAGAATCAGTTAAACAAAAACAAAAAAATGAAAAAATAGAGGAAAATATGAAATATCTCCTAGGAAAAACAACTGACTTGGAAAACAGATCCAGGAGAGACAACTTAAGGATTATCGGACTCCCTGAAAGCCACGATGAAAAAAAGAACCTGGATGCTATCTTCCAGGAAATCATGAAAGAGAATTGCCCTGATGCTTTAGAATCAGAAGGCAAAATTGGCATTGAAAGAATTCACCGATCACCTCCAGAAAGAGACCCCAAAATTAAAACCCCAAGGAATATCGTGGCCAAATTTCAGGACTATCGCACCAAGGAAAAGATATTGCAAGTAGCTAGAAAGAAACAGTTCAAATACCGAGGAACTGTCATTAGAATTACACAGGATCTGTCAGCTTCCACATTGAAGGATCGAAGGGCCTGGAACCAGATATTCC
>JAJPUD010005115.1:126653-170414 GCA_023553655.1 Myrmecobius fasciatus | reverse complement strand
AAAAAAAAGCAGGGGTAGCAATCCTTATCTCAGATCAAGTAAAAGCCAAGATAGATCTAATCAAAAGAGATAAGGAAGGAAACTATATTTTATTAAAGGGTACCATAGATAATGTAGCAATATCAATACTAAATATATATATGCACCAAGTGCAATAGCATCCAAATTCCTAGGGGAGAAATTAAGAGAAATGCAAGAAGAAATAGACAGTCAAACTATATTAGTGGGGGATCTCAACATTGCTCTCTCAGAATTAGATAAATCAAACCACAAAATAAACAAGAAAGAAAATAAGGAGATAAACCAATTGTTAGAAAAGTTAGGTATGATAGATCTATGGAGAAAGTTGAATGGAGGCAGTAGGGAATTTACTTTTTTCTCAGCAGTCCATGGAACCTATACAAAAATTGACCATGTGTTAGGGCATAAAAACCTCAAAATCAAATACAGAAAAGCAGAAATAGTAAATGCATCTTTTTCAGATCATGTTGCAATAAAAATCACATGCAATATAAGGCCAGGAGAAAATAAACCAAAAGTAAATTGGAAATTAAATAATCTAATCCTGAAGAACGAATGGGTGAAAGAGCAAATCATAGACACAATCAATAATTTCATCCAGGAGAATGACAATAAGGAGACAACATACCAAAATTTGTGGGATACGGCCAAAGCTGTTATAAGAGGCAATTTTATATCTTTAGATGCTTACTTGCATAAAATAGAGAAAGAAAACATCAACGAATTGGGCTTATTATTAAAAAAAAAAACTAGAAAAAGAACAAATTAAAAACCCTCAATTAAATACCAAATTGGAAATTCTAAAAATAAAAGGAGAAATTAATAAAATTGAAAATAAGAAATTATTCTTCTATTCTTCTATTGAATTAATAAATAAAACTGAGTTGGTTCTATGAAAAATCCAACAAAATAGATAAGCCTTTAGTTAATTTGATAAGAAAAAGGAAAGAGGAAAATCAAATTGTCAGTCTCAAGAATGATAAGGGAGAACTTTCCTCCAACGAAGAGGAAATTAGAGCAATAATTAGGAGTTACTTTGCCCAACTTTATGCCACTAAGTTTGATAATCTAAATGAAACGGAGGAATAGCTACAAAAATATAGATTGCCCAAGTTAAAAGAAGAGGATATAAATTATTTAAATAGCCCCATTTTAGAAAAAGAAATAGAACAACCTATTAACCAACTCCCTAAGAAAAAATCCCCAGGGCCAGATGGATTTACATGTGAATTCTACCAAACATTCAAAGAACAATTAATTCCAATACTATACAAACTACTTAAGAAAATAGGGACAGAAGGCATACTGCCAAAATCCTTCTATGAGACCAATATAGTGCTGATAGCTAAACCAGGTAGGGTGAAAACAGAGAAAGAAAACTATAGAACAATTTCCCTAATGAATATTGATGCAAAAATTTTAAATAAGATATTAGCAATGAGATTACAGAAAGCCATCATCAGGATAGTACACTATGACCAAGTAGGATTTAGACCAGGGATGCAGGGCTGGTTCAATATTAGGAAAACTATCAGCATAATTAATTATATTAATAACCAAATTAACAAAAACCATATGATTATCTCAATAGATGCTGAAAAAGCATTTAATAAAATCCAACACCCTTTCCTATTAAAAACACTAGAGAGTATAGGAATAAATGGGCTTTTCCTTAAAAAGATCAGTAGCATCTATTTAAAACCACCAGCAAATATCATATGTAATGGAGACAAACTAAAACCGTTCCCAATAAGATCAGGAGTGAAACAAGGCTGCCCACTGTCACCATTACTATTTAATATTGTATTAGAAATGTTAGCTTTAGCAATAAGAGAAGAAAAAGAGATAAAAGGAATCAGAGTAGGTAATGAAGAAACCAAATTATCACTCTTTGCAGATGACATGATGGTATACTTAGAGAACCCTAGAGACTCAACTAAAAAACTATTAGAAACAATTCACAACGTTAGCAAAGTTGCAGGATTCAAAATTAATCCACATAAATCATCAGCATTTTTATATATTACCAACAAAGTCCAGCAGCAAGAGATACAAAAAGAAATTCCATTCCAAATAACAGATGATAGGATAAAATATTTGGGAATCTATCTGCCAAGGAACAGTCAGAAACTATACGAACTAAACTACAAAACACTTTCCACACAAATAAAATCAGACCTAATCAATTGGAAAAATATTAAGTGCTAATGGGTAGGCAGAGCGAACATAATAAAAAATGACAATACTACCCAAACGAATCTACTTATTTATGCCATACCAATCAAACTCCCAAGAGATTACTTTACAGATCTAGAAAAAATAGTAGCAAAGTTCATTTGGAAGAACAAAAGGTCAAGGATTTCAAGGGGATTAATGAAAAAAAAGGCAGCTGAAGGTGGCCTTGCTGTACCAGATCTAAAACTATATTATAAAGCAGCGGTCATCAAAACCGTTTGGTACTGGCTAAGGAATAGAGCAGTCGATCAGTGGCATAAGATAAGATATCAGGACAATCTAGGCAATAACCTTAATAATTTAGTGTTTGATAAACCCAAAGACCCCAGTTTTTGGGATAAGCACTCACTATTCGGCAAAAACTGCTGGGAAAATTGGAAACTAGTGTGGAAGAAATTAGGGCTTGACCAATACTTAACACCTCATACCAAGATAAGATCTAAATGGGTTCATGATCTAGATATAAAGAGGGACTTTGTAAGCAAGTTAGAGGAACGTAATATAGTTTACCTCTCAGACCTGTGGAGATGGAATAAATTTATGTCCAAAGAAGATCTGGAACTCCTAATTGAACACCAGATGGATAATTTTGATTATATTAAGTTAATTTCTAAAATATATAGAGAATTGTCTCATATATATAAGAATTCATGCCACTCTTCAATGGATAAGTGGTCAAGGAATATGAACAGACAATTTTCAGATGATGAAATTAAAACTATTTATAGTCATATGAAAAGTTGCTCCAAATCACTATTGATCAGAGAAATGCAAATTAAGTCAACTCTGAGGTACCACTACACACCTGTCAGATTGGCTAAAATGACAGGAAATGATAACGATGAATGTTGGAGGGGATATGGGAAAACTGGGACACTAATACATTGTTGGTGGAACTATGAACGGATCCAACTATTCTGGAGAACAATTTGGAGCTATGCTCAAAAAGTTATCAAACTGTGCATACCCTTTGACCCAGCAGTGTTTCTACTGGGCCTATATCCCAAAGAGATCTTAAAGTAAGGAAAGGGACCCACATGTGCAAGAATGTTTGTGGCAGCCCTTTTTGTAATGGCTAGAAACTGGAAACTGAAGGGATGCCCATCAATTGGAGAGTGGCTGAATAAATTACCGTATATGAATGTTATGGAATATTATTGCTCTGTAAGAAATGACCAGCAGGACGATTTCAGAGAGGCCTGGAGAGACTTGCATGAACTGATGCTGAGTGAAACGAGCAGAACCAGGAGATCATCATACACAGCAACAATAGTATTACATGATGATCAATTCTGATGGACATGGCTCTCTGCAACAATGAAATGTTTCAAACCACCTCCAATTGTTAACTGAAGAAAACCATATACACCCAGAGAGAGGGATATGATATATGGACCACAACGTAACATTTTCATGCTCTCTATTGATATTTGCTTGCATTGTGTTGCCTTTCTCTGATTTTCTTTTTTTTTCTTGTAGATAGGATTTTTCTTGCATAACTTTTTAATTATTTCAACATTATTAACATGTAGTAGATTTCCTGCTATCTAGGGGAGGGGAGGGGACTGGGGGTAAAATTTGTAATGGAAAGCTTTGTAAAGATCAATGCTGGGGAACTACCCATACATATGTTATACAAATAAAAAGCTTTAATAAAAAAAAGAAAATGTAAATGTAAACCCAAAGTTCACTTATAAACTCTAGTCCTGAAGGGAGGGAAAGTCCCACCTCAATCATTCCACCCATCCACACCAATTTGCTAGAAGGGAAGGTGACAATGTCCAAAAATAACCCCAATTAAGCCTGGTAAAAGATAGACTATAAAAGTCTAAAATTATAAAATTCAGAGAAGATGCTAAATTGTCTTTTTGGGTAAAAGAAATTTCTTCATCTGGGACTTCCCTGGATCAGTGAATTCACAATCTCTGACCCATCCCTACAATTCATAAATTTTTGTCTTACAAAACTAGCTGCTGAATGAAAAGGGTTTATGGGGCTGGCATTAGGAAGGGGTAGGGAAGACAAAGTTTACTTCAGCTTTAATGCCCCCAGACCCTAAGCTGATGTCTCTAAGGTGGCAAGGCACTCTCCCTCCTGAAATTCTCTTTTCCTTATCTTTGCATTTTCCCCCAAATCTTCCTCTACAGAAAGTGAACAGCCTTGGCTTTGTTCCCAATTCAATAGAAAACACAATACTCAAGTTACTAGGTGTTTTTAAATTTTATTTTTTATTTTAAACTAAAATAAAAAATTTATAAAAGATAAAAAAAATTGCCACGTTCACAACAGACCATAAGAGATGACTAAATGTAAAACAAATTAATTTCCATTTCCTTTATGCCATGATAAGTGATTTCTCTCACTTTTTCTTCTTCTTTCTTCTTTTTTTTCTTGTTCTAGTTCTTCTTCTTCGATTTTATGTGATTGGTTCTTGAAGTATTGTTGAGTAATTCACTTCCATTTGTACAATTCTAATTTTTAGTGTATTATTTTCTTCAGCTACCTTTTTTTAGCTCCTTTTATATTTGGCCAATTGAATTTTTAAATGAGTTGTTTTGTTCATTGCATTTTTTTCCATTTCACAAATTATTTTTTTTCAATGAATTGGGTTTTTTTTCTCTATTTTATAAGGAGTTAAATGCTTTTTCCATTTCTTCAACTCTATTTTGGAGGGAGTTATATGATTTTTCCATTTTACTAAATCTATTTTCTAAGAAGTTTTCTTCAGATAATTTGTTTTTCCTTTTCCATATCCTTTTGCAAAGATCTCATTTCCTTTCTCCATTTTTCTTCTAACTTTTTTTAAGATCTGTTTTGAAGTCTTCCAAGAGAGCCTTGTGAAATGGAGACCAGCTCTTTTCACCCTTTGGAGCTTCATCTGACCCTGATTTGCCTAAATGAACCTCAAGGTTTGAGGTCTATTCTTCTCTCTCTCTCCATAAAAGCTGTCTATAGTCAGAGTTCTTTTTGCTTTTTTGCTCATAGGTTTTTAAGGGTTGAGTTCTGCTCTTAAGGGAAAAGGCAAAAAGACAGCCACTTTAGTTTGCCCTTGAGAAATTCTGCTAACTGATTTCCAGTGCCGGGTAATTGCAGCCAGGTCCCGAGTTCTTCCAGGGCTCAGTAGCTTACAGTTTGCCCTATATATTGGCTTTTGGGTGCCTAACTGCAAATCTGCTAAACCAGGACAGAGTCACCTAAGAGCCTCACAGTAAATTCCCTGCAGTGTGGATACCACAAAGCTTTGGCTCCCTTCCCCAGCTCCTTGCCCCAGGCTCCCTGTGCTGTGCTCTGGGTTTGGCAGCCTCTCTCCCTGCCCAGTTGAAACAGACCTTTCCTGAAGTTTTTCCAAAGTATCTTCTTCTAGAAATTTGTTGTATTACAAATATTTGTGGATTCTGTCACTCCAAAACCAGTTTAGAGATTTAATCTGCTGTTGATCTGAGGGGAAGCTCAGAGCAGGTCAGATATATCTGTGTCTACTCTCTACCATCTTGGTTTGGCCCTCCAAGGCCTCATTTCTCAAACATAGAGGAAACTGAGTCAAATTTATTAAAAAGAAGAGTTATGCTTCAATTAACAAGTGATAAAAAGATATGATCTGTGCCCACAGAATAAAAATTCATGCATATCCTTTGAAGTAACAAGACCACTACTGAGCATGAATACCAAAAGAGATTTAAAAAAAAAAGGAAAATGACCTATATGGAGAAAAATGTTTATAGCATCTCTCTTCTCAGGGAAAAAAAATTGTAAATTGAGGGAATGCCCATCAATTGGGAATGGCTCAATAAAGTGCGGTATTTATTTGTGATAGAATATTATTGTTGTATGGGAAATGATGAGCAGGATGCTATCAGACAAAAAGCCCCCAAAACTAGAATGTCCTCCATGAACTCAAGCAAAGTGAATATATATAAAGTAATAGCAATGTTCTGGGATGACCAGCTGTAAATGACTTTGCTATTCTTAGTATACAATGATTCATGACTACTCTGAAAGACTTATAATGAAAAACTCTATCCATACCTATCTGAATAGAGTTGGAAACATTCTCTCCCTCTCTGTCATGCTCTCTCACTATCTCTTAAATTTAATTTAATTTAACTTAATTTTTATTGATGGTTTTTATTTCTATTAGAGTGGGAGATCTATGTTTTCTTTTGTAATGACTTTTATGGAAATGTTTTGCATAGTTTTGCATGTGGTTTAATTGGGAGAGGGGATAAAGGAGAAAATTTAGAAGTCAAAATTTTTGAAATGTAAAAAATTGATTTAAATGTAAATAGGGAAATACTAAATAAAGAAAAAAAATTTAAAAGTCTAATTTTAATCTAAAAAAAATTAGAAGTTTTAAAAAGAAATTCATTAGGGAAAGATTCTGGGATGATGATAGAATAAGCCAGTAAATTCCAAGTTCTCTTGATTTCCCCCACAAATAGAATAAATTTGTGCCTCAGAGCAAACATAGACTGGTGAAAAATCAAAAATACTTGGGACAGAAAAGTGGTCCTCCTGACACAATCAAAGATCTTAAGACAGACCGTAAACCAGGGATTAACCAGTGTGATCCACAAACATCTCTGAGTTAGCTCCATGGAAACACCAACTGGGGAATCTTGGGTCTAGTGGGGTTTGCCTGAAACCTCAGTGGGAATCACAGAAGCTTTCACCTTCTAGACCTCATGTAGGAGTTGTGGGTCTGAGTCCAGCAAGACTGAGTGAGCCTCAGCTACTTAGGAATACCAGACCCAGCTATATGACAGAGACAGATCCTGGCAAGAAAGAACCAGCCTCCACATGAATACAAAGGCAGTGAGACAGGGATGCTGGGATTATGGGTACTTGTAGAGGGGAGAGCTTTTAGTTCAGGGTCCCAGATCAGAGGGGAGAGCTGAAGTGAAGTTAGAAGCACCATTCCTCTACCCCATGATTACAGATATTTTTACTAATGTTTCTCACTAAAAAAAAAAAATGAACCCGCAAAAGAGAAAGAACCCAATCAGAGAAACTTAATATGGTCATAGGGAAGAACAGGGTTCATCTTCAGAGGAGGGTATTGAAGTAAAAAAACCTTTTTCTCCAAAGAATAACTTCAAATGACTTTTTGATCAGAGGGAAATTTATAGAAGAACTCAAAAAAGAATTGAAAAATCAAATGAGAGACAATAAGAAAAAAAACTAAAAAAGTCCAAGAAAAACAAGATTATGGGGGCAAAGTTAACTAGCTAGAAAATGAAATACAGAGTTGTTGAAAATTAGAATTGGACAAGGGGAAGCCAGTGAAACTATAACAGATGAAGAAATAACAAAGCAGAATATCAAGAATGAAAAAAATAGAACAGAATATGAAACACCTTATAATAAAAACAGATCTAGAGAAGAGCTCAAGAAGCAAAAATACAAAATAGTTGGACTATCTGAAAATTGTGACTAAAAGAAGAACCTTGACATAATGCAAGAAATAATCCAAGAAAATTGTCCTGGAGTGATAAAATATGAGGGAAAAGTAGAAATAGGAAAAAAAATGCGTCAGTCACCATCTCAAATATAAACTTTGTAGAAAACACATAAGAATATTTTTGCCAAATTTTGAGACCCCCAGATCAAAGAGAAAATTTCGTAAGAAATAAGAAAAAAAACAATTCAAATACAGCAGAGCTACAGTTTGAAATGTACAGGACTTAGCAGCAGCCACAATAAAAGAACAAAGGTTCTGGAATCCCATATACTGATAATCAAAAGAACTAGGTCTGTAGCCAAAAATATTATTTCCAACACAATTACCTATAATATTGAATGAAAAAAAATGGACCAAACCCAAATTTAATAGAAAATTTAACATATAAGAGCCAATATCAAAGATCAATTTTAAGGAATTTAATATGTACAAATTATTGTATAGCATATATGTATACCATATATTTTGACATCAGCAATTAGGTAGCTCAAAAGAAAGATCAGGACAGAGTTGAGTATGATCTGATTTTAAAAAGCAAAAGTTACTAGGGAAAGGTAAAAATAATAATTATACAAAGGAGGTACAGAGGAAGAACACACACAGAGGCATTAGAGTGGGAGGATTTCTGAAAATCTATTCACATCATGAAAGGGTTAAATAGTCAATATTACATGTATACCATCAAAAATATACTATTCTCCAAAATATAT
The DNA here is from genome assembly GCA_023553655.1 of Myrmecobius fasciatus. Classification (NCBI taxonomy): domain Eukaryota; kingdom Metazoa; phylum Chordata; class Mammalia; order Dasyuromorphia; family Myrmecobiidae; genus Myrmecobius; species Myrmecobius fasciatus. The sequence continues at coordinate 161,990 of JAJPUD010005115.1, read as the reverse complement.
AAAGAAATAAGGAGGGGAGATGGATGGATAAATAGATAGGTGGAGGGGGAAGCAAAGAATGGGAGAGGAAGACAAGGAAGGGTTCCATGGGTTGAGGGAATTCAAGTAATAACAAAGCAATTTAAAGAGTAGAATTAAAGTAGAAGAGTGTGCAGGGACAGGAAAGAAGAGATACACAAATCCTTTTACAAGGATCAGGAGTAAAATGTATTAGGAAAAAAAAATATGGTTAAGAGAGAAATCTATATTATATCAGCCATATTAATATTGTTTCAGATGCATGTTTATATATGGTAAATAAGTCTGTATATATATATATATACATATATATGCATGCCATTGTATGTATGCGTATGCATATAAATATGTACGTGGTGAATGTGCATGTATGTATGTGTTTATGTTTGTATATATGTGTGTATAGGAGAGAGGGAAAGGGAGGAGAGTGTATACATGTGTGTATGTATATATCTATATATGTATATATAAATATATCTGTGCTTAACTATAACCTGGAGTGGAAGTGGGAGAGGGATGAAAGGGGAAAAAAGAACAAAGTAAAAAAAAGTACACAGTAGAGAACAAAAGAACAAACTACAAGGAAGTAAAGAAAAGTGAATATAAAGCATATATCTACATATATATGTGTGTGTGTGTATGCATACACACACACACACACACACACACACACATATATATATATATATATATATATATGGAATATATAGAACACATATACAGAATATAAGCAAAGAATATAAGAAACTGAATTTTTTAAAATAAAACATGCAATCTATAATCCTTATGCTAACTTTCTGTTAGTGTACTTTATGAATCCATACTGCCTAAATAATTTTTTTACTAATGACCCATGCAGGTGTTTAAGTCTGCAACATTATAACAAATAAGCACTGTATCTTTATCTCTATTCAATTCTCACAAGAGTCCTGGGATGTAGGTGTTATTATTGTTATCATCATCCTCATTTTACAGATGAGGAAACTGATATATACAGAAATTAAATAACTTGCCCAAGGGAAAATTCACAGTTTAACTTGTGTCTGAGTTAGAATTTGAACTCTGGAGTTCATAACACAAAAACCTAGGTTCGACCTGTAGTGTCACTTAGAGATCTTTTTAGGGAACTCAGGATAGCTGTTCACAATTTTTTCCTATGAAATCTCAGAGGATACTAGCCGTCTTAGAAGAGGGCAAAAAAATTAGAACTCCTGTGCAGTCCTAAGTGAGATTACTGGTATATCTGAGAGAAACTGATAAAAGTTTAATCTAAGAAGGATAGAAATAAAATCTAAATCTGAGTAGGATACAAGATTTCTGAGTTGCAACAGTGCCCATATGAGATTAGAATTTTAGAAGAACTATCCATGGAGGAAGAAAGGGTAAGACTTTATTGCATTTTGGAACTTTAGAATAAATGTCAAGCAATGATGGTGATTCAAGACTGAAGAGTAGTTGAAACCAAAGGAAGGAAAGAGACTGGGATCAAGGGATTGAATGATAGAGGAGAATGTATAGTAGAACTGATTAAAATATGCTTCAAAGAGAGGAAATAGAAGGTTGGGGAGGTCAAGGATGGTTTGACAGAAAAACAATAGTTTTAGAAGCAGATGGAGACAAAGCAGAATAGAACATGATTTAGAGGAGTGGTTTTCAGAGTTCAAAATTCTAGGAAACAACAGTTGCTTGAATCTTGGCTTTATGTAAATACTATTACTGGATTTTGGGCAAGTGAACAACTCATCTGTGACTCAGTTTCCTCCTGGATAAAAGAAGGTTGAATTAGATGATCGATAAGTCTCATCCAGCCATTAAGTCTGAAATATTTTTATTGTAACATTTTTACAGGAAATATTTTTAAATGCCCACCTAGCACAAAGCCACCTGCTATGGGAAAAGCACAGAGAAGGGCCTGCAGGGAACAAACAGACTAGCTGGGCCAGATCACAGTTAACTTCAAGTTGTACAAAGAATTTTCCTCCCAGTTACTTGGTACAATTGATAAGAGACTGCTAACCTCATTTACAAATGAAAAAACTGGACCAAAAAGTCACTATCCCCAGAGAGCAGAGTAAAACACAAGAGATCAAAGGCAGGGGAAAAAGTGACTTGCAGAGCCAACATGAAAACCAAGAGGAAACTATTTTCCCTCTTATAGGTTCCATTCTACTGGAGAGATATATGCACTTGTGCACAGCTAAAACAGAGCCTTTACAAAGCTATAGGAAGGACTTTCTAGAGGAAGACAGAAGGGAGGATCAATAAATACCAGAGATAGGTGAGATCTTAAGACTCAAAAGATATCAGTCCATTAGCTATAAAAGTTTGGAGCAACAAACACACACGTGTGTGTGTGTGTGTGTGTGTGTGTGTGTGTGTATGTGTACATGTAAATTCTGGTATGAGATATTCAAAGTGCTTTGCTGGTAGGATTCTAGGAAATGTAGAGAAGTCAGGAAAGACTTTAGTAAGAATGCAGCTTTTAAGGCTTCCCTGACTACTTTAAGGGGAGCTCCATTAGTTGCGCATGCAATCCCTGCCCAGCTGAATATTTGCCAATGCTCTATCAGTGTAAGGAAGTCTCCAGAGCTAACAGGAATGGAAAATTAATATGTTTTTTCAAATAACTTTATGAGAAAAATGATGCTTTTTTATTTTCAAGAGAGCTTCTTTTCTTTAATATCTGTTCAACTTCTGCCTACTCCCCCTCCTTAAAGTATCTTGTTCTTTCATTTAAATCTGGGGTTCTTAAGCTTTTTTTCCTTTCAAGGACCCTTTGAAGCAGCCTGGTGAAGCCAATGGACACTTTCTCAGAATAATGTTTTAAAAATGCATAAGGTAAAATACTTGGGATTACAAAGGAAAACAAAGGTTATGGGAAGGAAAAAAAAATTCACCTATTCCCCATTTAAATTTTGACCTCAACTGAAACTTATCCAAGATAAGAGCTCCAGGTTGAGATTGTTTTTTCCAAAATGCCCATAAAACACTTTTGTGTAAAGATGTTTTGTCCTCTGTTCTCACTTTTGGCCAAAGGAAGTTGTAATGCTTAAGATATTTTTTCTTCAGAGATTAAAAAATCCTCAAAAATGTTTCTTTCTTTTTTAATTAATAGACATATTTTTCCAATTACATGTAAAGATATTTTTAAATATTCACTTTTGTAAGATTTTGAGTTCCAATTGTTTTCTTTCTCTCTTTTTTTCTCCCCCCCCAAAAACAGTAAGAAATCTGCTAGAGGTTATACCTGTACAATCATTTTAAATATATTTCCAAATTAGTTACATTGTGAAAGAAAGTCAAAGCAAGATGGAAAAACAACAATAAAGAAAAAAAATTCACCCCAAAAGGTGAAAATAGCATGCTGTGATTAATATTAAATCTCCATAGTTTATTTTTTTGTATGCAGATAGAATTGTCTTGGAACTGGAATTTTCTTCGAGCACTGTATTTCTGAAAAGTGTCAAGTCTGTCACAATTGATCATCACAAAATAGTGTTGTTATGTGTACAATGTTCTCCTGATTCTGCTCAAAATTATTTTTCAACAACCAATTTTCCCCCTGAAAATTCCTCAGGTAACCAAGGAAGAAATCCCTTTGTAGCTTAATTCTTTTAGAGGGAGAAGAAAAAGAGTGGGCAGTTTCTAGAAATTTGGTATATAGCTCCACATTTACTTATCTGAATCAGAACATTCACAAACATTACTATTGGTTTGATAAAAGTGATGGGGAAGTTAAATGAAAAACAAGAATGCTACAGGGTCAACCAGAAGATATTTTATCAGTCTAACAAGGCAGCTTTTAATTTCATCAAAAGTAAAGTGTAATCAAAACTTAATGATGTAGGAATCTTGTCTTAGTAAGAAAGCAGGTGAAATTTAGTTTATAAAGTTTTAGTAACAGTCCAGATTGCTTTCATGATGGCTTAAAGTTTATTTATGGTCAAAGAGCTTTGGTGCATATTAACTACTTAGCTTTGATGGAGTCACAGGACATGATCCTGGAGAGATGGTCTAAACACTTTGATAGTGTTCTCAAAAACCCACCATCAATCAATGCTGAAACTATTGACAGTTTATCTCAAGTTGAAGTCAATCCCTCTCTAGACAAACTTACAAATGAAATAAATGCTTGGAATGCTATTAGCCTCCTCTTGTGAGGCAAAGTATCGGATGCCAATTCCCTTCCAGCATAAATCTACAAGCGTTGCTCATATAAAAGCTGACAGAAATCTTCCAGTTTATATTGTAAGAGGAGCTTATTCCCTGTAAGATTAAGGATGCCTGCATTATATTAAGGAAAAGGAAGTAGGTTGTCCTATTATAACCCTGTGGGAGTCTCTCTCTTAGTCACTGCCAGCAAAAATTCTTTCCAGAATCTCCCTTAATTATCTCTTCCATCATTTAGAAGATGGGTCACCTACCTGAGAGCCAGTGTGGTTATAGACAACAATGCTCAATGAACAGTTATGATAGATTTAGTTCTTCTCAGCAAATCAATGATCCAAGACAAGTCCAAAGGCTCATGATGGAAAATGCTATCAAGAGAAAGAACTGATGGAGTCTTAATACAGATAAAAATTAAGAGTTGCAAGGGAAATGTACTGGGAGAAAGGAAAAGAGAAAGTAGAATACAGTTAATTATGGCACATAAAAGAGGCAAGAAAAAAGTTTTATTAGTGGAATGGAATAGAGGGGGAGGTTAGAGACAATGAGAAAACATTATTCTCATCAGAATTGGCTCAAAGAGGGAGTAATACACACTCATTTGGGCATAGAAATCTATCTTGCCCTACAGAAAAGTAGGAGGGGAAGGAGATAAGAGAGGGAGCAGGGGTGATAGAAGGCAAAGCAGATTTGAGGAGGGAGTAATCAGAATCAGAGCACCATCATATAAAAATATGAGCCATTCACCAATTGATAAATTATTAAAAGATATGAAGTTTTCAGATGAATTATCAAAGCTAGATATATATCCATATGAAAATGCTCTAAATTATTATTATTAATTGGAGAAATGCTAGTTAAAACAATACTGCTATTACTTCAAACCTATTAGATTGGCTAATAATTGGGATAGAATAGGATAAGGGGAATATGAGACATTAATGTGCTGTTTTTGGAGTTGTATACTTACTCAACCATTCTGTAGAGCCATGTGGAACTATGCCCAAAGGGCTACAAAATAATGCATACCCTTTGATTTAGCAATGCCACCAGTAGAGATAAAAAGAGATTAAAATGCAAAAAGGAAAAGGACCTTCATACACAAAAAATATATTTATAGCAGCTCTCTTCTGGAAATTGGGGGGTATGCCCATCAATTAGGGAATGGACAAAGAAATTGTGGTAAGTGATTATGATGGAAAACTATTAAAACTATTTTTCTGTAAGAAATAATAAGCAGGCTACTCTCAGAAAAATCTAGAAAGACTTCCATGAGTTGAAATATACTGTGTACAAAGTAATAGTAATATGGTAAAATGATCAGCTAGGAATGATTTGGCTACTCTCATAATGCAATGATGCAAGGCAATGCTGAAGGACTTATGATAAAAAATTATATCCATCCCAGAGAAAGAACTGATGATGTATGAATACAGATAGAAGCATATTTTTTTTACTTTATTTTTCTTGAGTTTGGTAATTTTGGGGGGGGGTTCATGTTTTCATTTACAAGATGATTATTGTGGACAAGATTTGCATGACTACACATATGTAACCTATAACAAACTGCTTGTCTTCTTAATGGAGGAGAAAGAGAGAGAATTTGTAACACAAAGATTTTTTTCATAAACCTTTTTATTTTCAAAACACATGCATAGATAGGCTTCAATATTCACCCTTGAAAAGCCTTGTGTTCCAATTTTTTTCTCTCTCCCTTCCACCCACCCCCTGCCCTAAATGACAAGCTACACAACATATGTTAAACATGTGCAATCTTTCTACACATACTTCCACAATTATAATGGTGTACAAGAAAAATCAGATCATAAAGGGAAAAAAATGAGAAAGAAAACAAAATGCAAACAAACAACAACAAAGTGAAAATAAGTCCTTTATCTGGGTTCAGATGGAGCCACATCCATCAGAATTGACCATCAAATAATCTTGTTAACTATATACAATATTCTCTTGGTTAGACTCATTTCACTTAACATTAATTAACATAAGTTTCCCTAGGTCTTTCTGAAATCCTCTTCCTAAGCATTTCTTATAAAACAATAATACTCCATAATATTCATATACCATAACTTATTTAGCCATTCTCCAACTGATGGGCATCCATTCAGTTTCCAATTTCTTATCACTATGAAAAGAATGACTAGAAACATTTTTGCACATGTGGGTCCTTTTTCCTTTTTTAGGATTTCTCTGGGATACAGGCCCAGTAGAGACACTGCTGGATCAAAGGGTATGTATAAGTTTATAATACTTTAAACATGGTTTCATATTGCTCTTCAGAATGGTTGGATCAGTTTACTAATATACCTATAATGTATTAGTGTCCCACTTTTCCCATATCTCCTCCAATATTCATCATTACCTTTTCCTGTCATCCTACCCAATCTGAGAGTCTTGTAGTGATACCCAAGAATTGTTTTAATTTGTATTTTTTTGATCAATAGCGACTTAGAAGACTTTTTCATATGACTAGAAACAATTTCAGTTTCTTCATCTGAAAATCATCTGTTCTTATCCTTTGACCATTTATCAATTGGACAATGGCTTGTATTCTTATAAATTTGTCTCCATAAAAACTGTCTATGGTGAGAGCTCTCTTCTGTTTCTTACTCATTTTTTAGAGCTTGAGGTCTGTTTAAAGCAGGGGACCTGCAGCTACTTCAATTTGCCTTGGGGCAGTTCGTGTAGTTGGTTTTTGGTGTGGGGCTGGCTGGGCTAGGTCCTGTGTTCTCAGTTGTTCTCAGTTCACCTTTTTCCAAAGGCAGATCTGACAAAGCACCTGCCCACAGGCAGAGCAAAGTGGCCCAAGCATCTCCCAGGGACTTCCTGGGTGCCTAGAATCTCTTATGCTCCATTCCAGCCCCGGTCTCCTGCCCCGGCTGTGCGCTGCCACCTGAGTGAGACAAACTTCCTGATCCCTGGTCCATCTGAAACAGACCTGCTCCAGAGCTCTTCCAGGGTAATTTTTGCTGAAAATGTGTTGTACTCCCAGTATTTGGGGGAGCTTTCACTCCAGAACAAGTTCAGAGGCTTAATCTGCTGTTGGCTTGAGGGAAGATCAGAGAAGGTCACAGAGAGTCATGTCTGCACTCCACCATCTTGGCTCCCATTCTTATAAATTTGAATCAGTTCTTTATATATTTTAAAAATAATGTCTTTATCAGAACCTTTGAATATAAAATTTTCTGCCAGTTTATTGCTTCCCTTCTAATCTTGTCTGCATTTGTTTTGTTTGTACAAAAACTTTTCAACTTAATATAATCAAAATTATCCATTTTGTATTCAATAATGTACTCCAGTTATTCTTTGGTCACAAATTCCTTCCTTCTCCATAGATCTGAGAGATAAACTATACTTTGTTCGTCTAATTTGCTTATATCACTTTTTATGTCTCTATCATCAACCATTTTAAACTTACCTTGGTATAGTGTATTAGGTGTGGGTCAATGCCTAGTTTCTTCCATACTAATTTCCAATTTTCCCAGCAATTTTTGTAAAATACTGAGTTTTTATTCAAAAAGCTGGAGTCTTTGGGTTTGTCATACACTAGATTACTATAGTTATTGAGTATTTTGTCATGTGAACTTAACTTATTCCACCGATTGACTACTCTGTTTCTTACCCAGTACAAAATGGTTTTAATGACTGCTGCTTTATAATATAGTTTTAGGTTTGGTGCTGCTAGGCCATCTTTATTTGCATTTTTTTCATTAATTCCCTTAAAATTCTTGATCTTTTGTTATTCCAGATGAACTTTGTTATTATTTTTTCTAGCTTTGTAAAAATAATTTCTTGGGAATTTTACTGATATGGCACTGAACAAGTAGATTAATTTAGGTAGTATTGTCATTTTTATTATATTAGCTCAGCCTATCCATGAGTACTTGATATTTTTCCATTTGGCTAGATCTGACTTTATTTGTGCGGAAAATGTTTTGTAATTGTGTTCATATAATTCCTAACTTTGCCTTGGCAGGTGGACTCCCAAATATATTATATTAATTAGTTATTTTAAATGTAATTTCTTTTTTTTAATCTCTTGATGCTGAACTTGGTAATATATAAAAATACTGATGATTTATGTGGATTTATTTTGCATCCTACAACTTTGTTAAAATTATAAAGTTTTCTTTCTTTCTTTCTTTTTTTTCTTTTTGCTGAGGCAATTAGGGTTAAATGACTTGCCCAGGGTCACACAGCTAGGGAATGTTAAGTGTCTGAGACCAGATTTGAACTCAGGTCCTCCTGACTTCAGGGCTGGTGCTCTATCCACTGCGCCACCTAGCTGCCCCTATTGTAAAGTTTTCTAATAGTTTTTTAGTTGATTCTCTAGGATTCTCTAAGTATACCACCATATTATCTACAAAGAGTGATTATTTGGTTTGCTGTTACCGAAATGAATTCCTTTAATCTTTTTTCTTCTCTTATTACCAAAGCTAAGATTTCTAATACAATATTGAATAATATTACTGATAGTGGGCAATTTTGTTTCAACTGTGATCTCACTGAGAATGGTTCTAGTTTATCTTCATAAAATATGATGCTTTCTGGTTTTAAATAAATGCTACTGATCATTTTAAGGAAATAATCCATTTATTCCTATACTCTCTAGTGTTTTTTAATAGGAATGGGTTTTGGATTTTGTCACAGATTTTCTGCATCTATTGAAATAATAATATGATTTTTGTTAGTTTGGTTATTGATATAGTCAATTATGCTAATAATTTTCCTAATATTGAACCACCCCTGCATTCCTGGTATAAATTTTACTTGGTCATGGTGTATTATCCTGGGGATAACTTGCTGTAATCTCTTTAGTAATATTTTATTTAAGATTTTGCATCAATATTCATTAGAGAAATTGTTCTGTAATTTTCTTCCTCTGTTTTGACCCTACCTGGTTTAGGTATTAGCACCATGTCTGTGTCATAAAAGGAATTTGGTAGGACTTCTTCTTTCCCTGTTTTTCCAAATAGTTTGCATAGTAATGGGATTAATTGTTCTTTAAATGTTTGATAGTATTCATATGTAAATCCATCTGGCCTTGAAGATTTTTTCTTAGGAAATTTATTAATAGCTTATTCAATTTCATTTTCTAAACTGGGACTATATGAGTAATTTGTTAATCTGGGAAATCTATATTTTGTAAGTATTCCTCCATTTCAGTTTGATTATCAAATTTATTGACATGTAGTTGAGAAAATATCTCCTAATTATTTCTCTAATTTCCTCTTCATTGGTAGAAAGGTCTCCTTTTTCATTTTTGATACTAACAATTTGATTTTCTTCTTTCCTTTTTCCAGTCAAATTAACTAGCCAAACTAAATTAGCTAATTAATATTTACCCCATAAAACCAATTCTTGGTTTTGTTTATTAATTCAATAGTTTTCTTACTTTCAATTTTATTAATCTCCCCTTTTATTTTCAGAATTTCATTTGTATTTAATTGGAGGTTTTTAATTTGTTCTTTTTCTAGCTTTCTTAGTTGTATGCCCAATTAATTGATCTTCTCTTTCTTTATTTTATGCAAGTAAGCATCTAGAGATGAAAAACTTCCCCTAAGAACTGCTTTGACTGCGTCCCATAAATATTGCTATGTTGTCTTATTATTGTCACCAGTTGTGTCTATGATTTGTTGTTTTACCCACTCATTCCTTAGGATTAGATTATTTAATTTCTCATTAATTTTTGGTCTATTTTTCCCTGGCTTTTTATTATATGTAATTTTAATGGCATCATAATCTGGAAAAGATGCATTTACTATTTCTACCTTTAGGCACTTGATTTTGAGGTTTTTATGTCCTATACATGCTTACTTTTTGTGTAGGTTCCATGTATCATTGAGAAGGAAATATATTTCTTTCTGTCTCCATTCAATTTTATTCAAAGGTCTATCATATCTAATGTTTCTAACTTTCCATTTAGCTTTTTAATTTCTTTCTTATTTATTTTACTTTTTGATTTGAATCTCAATGTTTTTAAAACAAATACTGAAAATTATTTTTATATGTAACTGGGGGAAATAAAATACTCAGTAAATACTTCACCACAAAAATATGCATATGTAAATAATAGATGTGTTGAAATTATTACTTATGTCAAAAGAAAATAAAAATTATATATATAATGGAGATTGGAAACTGTTCAATCCTCATTATTTGATATGTGGAAATTCTCATTTTCCTCTGCTTGTGTTAGGTTTATAATTTTTTTCAAGGCAGTGAAATTAAATGACTTGCACAGAGTCACAGAGCTAGTTAGTATCAAGCATCTGTGGCTATATTTCAACTCAGGCCCACCTTATTCCATCACCACTCCTCTATCCACTGCACTACCTAGCTGCCCCAATAATTCCTTAAAAGAGGATCTTCACCAAGATCAAAGAATTCTACTATTGGCCAAACATAATAGAAATGATCCTTTTCAGAATTATTTACAGGTTCCTTGAATATCTATCTCTACAAGTATTTTTCAAACCATTCCCTAGCTTGATAGAAGTTTCCAGCCCACTCTGCTGACACAAGCCACCACCATGCAACAAATTAATTTTTTCTCTTTTTAAACAGTATTTTTTCCAATTACACATAGACAATTTTAAACATTTATTTTTAATAGAAAATTTTTAGTTTTATATTTTCTTACTCCCCTCACCCTCTCTAAAACAGTAAACAATTTGATAAAATTTCAATATATTCAATCATGTGAAAATATTTTCACTTAGTTATGTTCAAACAGAACAAGAGGAGAAAAAACAAAAAATCAAATAAAGAATGTGAAAATAATATATCTCGATTTGTGTTGAGACTCCATCAGTGTTTCCTTTGGATAGTATTTTCCATTATAAACGTTTTGGGCTTGTCTTGAATAATTGTTTTGCTGAGAATAGGTAAGTCTATCATAGTTGTTTCCTGAACAATGTTGCTGTTACTGTGTACAATATTCTCTAGGTTCTGCTCACTTCACTTTGCATTACTGCAAGTAAGTCTTTCCAGGTTTTTCTGGAGTCAACCTGCTGTTCCTCACAGCACAATAGTATTCCATTATGTTCTCATAAGACTATTGATTTAGCCATTCCCTCAATTGGCGGGCATCCCCTCAATTTCCAATTCCAAATTCCATCCAAAGATGGGTTCTAGTTTCTATAGGCTGGATATAATACAGGCCTGTCTATTCCAAGAACATATTAGACATATACAGACCAGTTTTGATAAAGATTTCCATAATCAAAGAGGAAGGATACAGGACAATATTGATTCAGTTAGGTATAGATTTCCCATTTCTGTGCTATCCATGTTGATGCAAAAGTCATAAACTGGATTGGGGAAATGGGAGGGGAAGGGAGGGAGATTCAGGTACTCAGCTTTAACTGGTATGAGGTGTAATTACTTCCGGCTAGCATCACAGAAATAACAAACAGGAATTCCTGAAGCTTCTACACCTATCAGGTCCTTCTGACCCAGAAAGGCATCTCAGGAACACAGATGAGACTAATGTTACTAATTAACAGAGGTTCTCTCAGTCTTTCAGGGCTCAGATCCCAGAACTCTCCCCACAGATCCCTACTTGCTATTTCTGGGAGCTAGCTTGAAGGTATTGACACTTCCCATTGATTAAATCTCAATTCCAGGGTCTTTATCCAAGTCTTCTTGGATTGTTGCAGGAGGACCCCTGATCTCCTCCAAATCTTATTTGTTTTTCACTGGTTTATATTCACCCTGAGATGAAATTTTGATATCTTTGTGGGGGAAAGCGATATATATATATATGTATATATATACATATATATACACATATATATACACACATATATGTATATATATGTATGTATATGTATGTATATGTATATATATACATATATATATCCATTTTTATTCCCTTATAACTTCACTACCTTCCCTTAGCCCATTCTAATTTTTAAAGAATTATTTTCTTCTTTAAGGCTCTGTTTCTTTTCTAGGTGGATAAGGTTTTTTTTCATAATCTTGTTTTTCTTTGATTTTTCTTTTAGCTTTTCCTCAATATATCATTTGATTTTTAAAGTCTTTTTCTTTTTCATGGCAGAGAACCTTTATTCTTAAGATAATTCCTTTTTTCTCTCTCTTTTTTTTATTAAAGCTTTTTATTTGTATAGCATATGTATGGGTAGTTCCTCAGCATTGATCTTTACAAAGCTTTCCATTACAAATTTTACCCCCAGTTCCCTCCCCTCCCCTAAATGGCAGGAAGTCCATGACATGTTAATAATGTTGAATTATTGACAAGTTATGCAAGAAAAATTCTATCTCCAAGAAAAAAAAAAGAAAATCAGAGAAAGGCAACACAATGCAAGCAAATATCAATAGAGATCATGAATATGTTATGTTGTGGTCCATATTTCATATCCCTCTCTCTGGGTGTATATGGTTTTCTTCAGTGAACAATTGGAACTGGTTTGAGACAATTCCTTGTTGCAGAGAGCCATGTCCATCAGAATTGATCATCATGTAATACTGTTGTTGCTGTGTATGATGATCTCCTGGTTCTGCTTGTTTCACTCAGCATCAGTTCATGCAAGTCTCTCCAGGCCTCTCTGAAATCGTCCTGATGGTTGTTTCTTACAGAACAATAATATTCCATAACATTCATATACCATAATTTATTCAGCCACTCTCCAATTGATGGGCATCCCTTCAGTTTCCAATTTCTAGCCACTACAAAAAGGGCTGCCACAAACATTCTTGCACATGTTGGGGCCCTTTCCCTCTTCTAAGATCTCTTTGGGATATAGGCCCAGTAGAAACACTGCTGGGTAAAAGGGTATGCACAGTTTGATAATTTTTTGAGCATAGCTCCAAATTGCTCTCCAGAATGGTTGGATCCGTTCACAGTTCCACCAACAATGTATTAGTGTCCCAGTTTTCCCACATCCCCTCCAACATTCATCGTTATCATTTCCTGTCATTTTAGCCAATCTGACAGGTGTGTAGTGGTACCTCAGGGTTGTCTTAATTTGCATTTCTCTGATCAATAATGATTTGGAGCAACTTTTCATATGACTACAGATGGTTTTAATTTCATCATCTGAAAATTGTCTGTTTATATCCCTTGACCACTTATCGATTGAAGAGTGGCTTGAATTCTTACGTATATGAGACAATTCTCTATATATTTTAGAAATGAGGCCTTTATCAGAACCATTAAATGTAAAAATGATTTACCAATTTGATGCTTCTCTCCTAATCTTGTCTGCATTAGTTTTATTTGTACAGAAACTTTTTAACTTAATATAATCAAAATTATCTATCTGGTGTTCAATTAGGAGTTCCAGATCTTCTTTGGACATAAATTTATTCCTTCTCCACAGGTCTGAGAAGTAAACTATATTACGTTCCTCTAACTTGCTTACAAAATCACTCTTTATATCCAGATCATGAACCCATTTAGATCTTATTTTGGTATGTGGTGTTAGGTATGGGTCAAGCCCTAATTTCTTCCACACTAGTTTCCAATTTTCCCAGCAGTTTTTACCAAATAGTGAGTACTTATCCCAAAAACTGGGGTCTTTGGGTTTATCAAACACTAAATTGTTAAGGTTATTGCCTAGATTGTCCTGATAACCTACCCTGTACCACTGATTGACTGCTCTATTCCTTAGCCAGTACCAAACGGTTTTGATGACCGCTGCTTTATAATATAGTTTTAGATCTGGTACAGCAAGGCCACCTTCATCTGCCTTTTTTTTCATTAATCCCCTTGAAATCCTTGACCTTTTGTTCTTCCAAATGAACTTTGATACTATTTTTCCTAGATCTGTAAAATAATTTCTTGGGAGTTTGATTGGTATGGCACTAAATAAGCAGATTAGTTTGGGTAGTATTGTCATTTTTATTATGTTTGCTCTGCCTACCCATGAGCACTTAATATTTTTCCAATTGATTAGGTCTGATTTTATTTGTGTGGAAAGTGTTTTGTAGTTTAGTTCGTATAGTTTCTGACCTTTCCTTGGCAGATAGATTCCCAAATATTTTATCCTATCATCTGTTATTTGAAATGGAATTTCTTTTTGTATCTCTTGCTGCTGAACTTTGTTGGTGAACTTATACAAAAACTGACCATGTATTAGGGCATAAAAACCTGAAAATCAAATGCAGAATGGCAGAAATAGTAAATGTATCCTTTTCAGATCATAATGCAATAAAAATCACATGCAATATAAGGCCAGGAGAAAATAAACCAAAAATTAATTGGAAATTAAATAATCTAATCCTGAAAAATGAATGGGTGAACGAGCAAATCATAGACACAATCAATAATTTCATCCAGGAGAATGACAATAATGAGACAACATACCAAAATTTGTGGGATATGGCCAAAGCGGTTATAAGGGGCAATTTTATATCTTTAGATGCTTACTTGAATAAAATAGAGAAAGAAAAGATCAACAAATTATGCTTATTATTAAAAAAACTAGAAAACGAACAAATTAAAAACCTTCAATTAAATACCAAATTGGAAATTCTAAAAATAAAAGGGGAAATTAATAAAATTGAAAATAAGAAAATTATTGAATTAATAAATAAAACTAAGAGTTGGTTTTATGAAAAAACCAACAAAATAGATAAGCCTTTAGTGAATTTGATAAGAAAAAGGAAAGAGGAAAATCAAATTGTTAGTCTCAAGAATGATAAGGGAGAACTTTCCTTCATTGAAGAGGAAATTAGAGCAATAATTAGGAGTTACTTTGCCCAACTTTATGCCACTAAGTTTGATAATCTAAATGAAATGGAGGAATAGCTACAAAAATATAGATTGCCCAGGTTAACAGAAGAGGAAAGAAATTATTTAAATAGCCCCATATTAGAAAAAGACATAGAACAAGCTAACCAACTCCCTAAGAAAAAATCTCCAAGGCCAGATGGATTTACATGTGAATTCTACCAAACATTCAAAGAACAATTAATTCCAATACTATACAAACTATTTGAGAAAATAGGGACAGAAGGTATACTGCCAAATTCCTTCTATGAGACTGATATGGTGCTGTTAGCTAAACCAGGTAGGGTGAAAACAGAGAAAGAAAACTATAGACAAATTTCTCTAATGAATATTGATGCAAAAATTTTAAATAAGATTTTAGCAATGAGATTACAGAAAGTCATCCCCAGGATAGTGCACTATGACCAAGTAGAATTTATACCAGGGATGCAGGGCTGGTTCAATATTAGGAAAACTATTAGCATAATTAATTATATTAATAACCAAACTAACAAAAACCATATGATTATCTCAATAGATGCAGAAAAAGCCTTTGACAAAATCCAACACCCTTTCCTATTAAAAACACTAGAGAGTATAGGAATAAATGGGCTTTTCCTTAAAATGATCAGTAGCATCTATTTAAAACCATCAGCAAGCATCATATGTAATGGAGACAAACTAAAACCATTCCCAATCAGATCAGGAGTGAAACAAGGCTGCCCACTGTCACCATTACTATTTTATATTGTTATTAGATTTTTAAAGTCTTTAAAAAAATTCTTCTTTAAATTCTTTCAGAGTAGGGAGCCATTTCATGTAAATTTTGAGGGTAAAAGAGACTTTTAAAAACTTTAGTATCCTCCTCTAAAGATGAACTACTGTCTTCCCTATTCCCATAGTAAGTTTCTAGGGTTTGAATCTTTCTTTTTTGTTTATTTATTTTTTAAATGAGAAATATTAATGTAAAAAGCTCTAATATTGTGATAGGGGGATGGTGCCACTAGCTTCAATTCAGCTCTCCCCTATGATTTAGAACCCCAAACTAAAAGCTGCATTCGCCTGTAAGTGCCAGCAGCATCCCTCTCCCATTACTTCTTCATTCACCAAATGTGCTGGTTTCTTCTGGCCCAGGGCTATGTCTCTGCACGAGAGCTGGGCCTAGTATTCCTAATCAGCCAAGGTTCCCTCAGATTTCCAGGACTAAGACCCAATATCTCCAGGTAGTCAGAGAAGTGAAGGTTCCTGTGGTTATGGCTGAGACTTCCTCTGAGTTCAACTAGCTCCAGGCTTTCCTACTTGTTGTTTCTGTGGCTGTAACTTGGAGGTATAGACACTTCCTACTGATTAAACCTCAGTCCTGGGGTCTTTTTAAAAGTTTCCTTTTGTCCCAGGAAGCCTCCTGTTATTATGTTACTTCATGTTTTTTGATATCTCCTCTTTGGAAATAAAATTAGAAGAAAGTATTTATTATAAAATCTATATCTTCAGAGCAATAAAATTTTTCTAGTACATGGTTCCCTAAATAGAATTCTGTTATTTATTTTAAGGACATGTTTTCTGAAATACGAATCAGTATATGTTGATACTATTCTGAACCAAATGACTAAGGGGACAGAAAGGAGTAAAGTAGTAATAGATTGAAGTTTTCATACAGCGATTTGAGTGATTATACAAAATTCTGTATAAACAGTTAAATTTTAGTTCAGAGTATACTATCCTTCTGAACATACTGCTTTTTGTCAAAACAAAGATTTGATTTAAAGTATAAAAAGAATAATTTAGAATTGGAAGAAATTTATATCAGGAAAATCAGGATAGATTAGCAGGTTCAGAGGATCTCTGAATAATATCTAATATTCATATAGCTCCTCACCCCTTTAAACCTCCCTGTATTAACCCCTATTTTCTCTTTCTTTGTTCTGGTCTTTGAGATAGAAACATTCCTAATGCTGAGAATCCTCTCCTTTTCATGTTTGGCTTTTGGAAGTTTTAGATTTCATTAAGGATGTTCTCAGGTGCTTTTTCATAGAGGAAACATTTTTAAGCTAATCCCCACCCCATTTTCTTCTCTATTCTTAAGAAACCTGCTCTTTTTTAAATATAAATTTCATTAAAACATTTTAATTTCATTTAAATTTTTCATTTTATCCCCTTCTCCAATTCTAACCAGAGAATTATTCTTTACAGAATGTAAAAAAAGAAAAATAAAACACCACAAAAATAAGATATTTGGTTCACAATTTTTTAAAAAGAAAAAAAAACACTACAAAAATAAAATATTTTGTACAGAATTTTTAAAAAGGATGGAAAGCTCTATAAAAAATAAGATATTTAATACACAATTTAAAAAACAGAAAAAGCAAATAAATAAAATATTTGGGACACAATTTTAAAAAGAACTGGGGGAAAATTCACAAAATAGATATTAAAAACTCTGAAGTTGTAGGTAGTGGTCTACTATTTCTGCAAAGAAGCAATGAGAGGTATCTTCTCATATTTTTATCTTGGAGACAATCTTGGTCATTTTAATTTTGTAGCATTCATTTTTATCATTTTGCTGATGTTTTATCTATTTACATAGCTGTGGTCATGGTGTTTATTGTTTTCCTGATTCTGGTTTTTTTTTTCATTTTGTATCATGGTTATTTCCTATAGCTCAGTAAAATTCCATTACATTCATGTATCACAATTTGTTTGTCTACTCCCCAAATGATAGGCATATATTTTGTTTCCAGTTCTGTGTTATCATAAAAAGGGCTGCTATAAATATTATGGTTTATATGGAGAGTTTCTTTTGTCATTAACTTCCTTATATGACTGATTAAAAGTAGAACCTCTGAGTTTAAAAATATGGACAAAATAGCCATCAATTGGGGAATGGACTAACAAACTGATATGTGAACACAATAGAATATTACTAAGCTGTGAATAATGATGACCATGACACAAAATTAAAGATGCAGAACAAGAAAAAAAAACAATAATTGACTGCTACTACATAAGTAGATGGAACAACAATAGCAGAATAATAAAAAGTGAATGCTACAAAATTTATTTTCTTCCCTTGTTTTTGTTCAGTTAAATCCTGATTCTTTGTGAGTCTGTGGACCATACTGTCCATGAAGTTTTCTTGGCAAAGATACTGGATGTTTTTCTATTTCCTTTTTCAATGGATTAAGATAAATAGAGGTTAAGTAACTCACCCAAGGTCATATAAGTAATGTTTGAGACCATATTTGAACTGAGATCTTTCTGATTCCTTGTGCCCTATCCACTGAGGTATCTAGCTACCCTCATTCTTTTTGTTTGCTTAATTATAAAATGCTTTGTGAAGTTTAATTAATTCACAGCTCTACCATTGCATTATTGTGCCCATCTTTCCACAAACTCTCCAGGTCTAGGTCTCACATATACAAGCTCAGTTCTGGGGGCTGACCCCAAAAGAACAATATCTCTTTGGATTGTTATGATGCCACTCAGAGTTTACTCTTGGGCATTACAAATTACATTTCATGTCTAGTTTATGTCTAGATTTCCACAAATACAAATATTTTTACTTCTTCCAAAAAGCCAACATACATTGTAACTGCTGGACAAGCAGACTTCTTCCCAGTGGGTCTGAACTTTTTGAGCAATTCATTCTAATAGTAAAAGGAAATTATAGGTCCTCTACTGCCACATACCATGTGGCCAAGCATAAATCCCTGAAGTATTACATTCCAGATCTCCCTCCACACTGACATTGAAGGTCTAATGACTTATTTAATCTGTCTACTATACTGCTGAATAACATGTTCATCTTCTCCATAAGAACAACATGAGTAATTGTGTGAAATGCATTATCTATATAAGAGATAAAACATTCTTTTAATCTACTGGTCCCCAAAAGGAAATTGGGCTAGTCTATTCTTGAAAAACCACAGTGACTCTTTGTGAACTACCTCTTTTTAAAGATGTTCATAAAGCTTTCTAAGGTCTGAGAGAGAAAATGACTGACTTCTGATTGATGGAAAGGTTCAGGGAAATCTTTGTGGAGGCTTTAGTTTTTATATGCACTATTATTGTTATAATTATTAAAAACAGATACAATCTATTATTATTGTTGTAGTCTTTTTTTCAGTTGTATCTGATTCTTCCTGGTTCCATTTGGAATTTTTTTTGGAAAAGATGCTGGAGTGGTTTGCTATTTCCTTCTCCAGCTGATCTTATGGATGAAAAAACTGAGGCAAACAGTGTAAGTGAATTGCTCAGAGGCATGAAATTAGTAAGTATAACAGGCTGTTATTTAACTGAGGTCTCCCTGACTTAAGGGCCAATGTTCTAGCCACTGTGCTACATAGCTAGCTACCCCTTGTATTTACTATGACCCCTCATTATCCCATAAGCTTTTTTTTTGCAACATTACTGATTTGTCATATAGGACATCTTAATAAAAAAATCAAATAATTAAGGTTAATAATAATGAAATGTAATGTGTAGTCTAAAAATACTTCATGTATACTATGTCATTTGAGCCTCATAGCAGTCCTGTGGGGTAGGCAATATTTCAATTGTTATTTCCATTTTGCAGATGAGGAAAATGAGAATCACAAGGATTAAATGACATCCAGTGTCATGAGGCTAGGAAATGTCAGTCATGATTTGAAACTGGGTCATCTCAATTCCAAATCAAGTTAAGTCAACACACATTTCTTAAATAAATGCCTTCTATGTTCTAGGTAGTGTATAAAGGGCTAAATATACAAAGAAATCCAATAAATCAATCACTGCTCTTGAGAAACTCAGTTAAATGTACAATTTTGTGTACAAAGGAGAAATAAACACAGATTACAGATGGTTTTAGAGGGAAATCACCAGCTTATTAAATAAGTATCAAGTCAAACACTATTTTATACTGTTTCACTATTAAATTAGAGTAAAATAATCATGTCTTTGAATTAAATGATGAAATAGAAAAAAATTGGCAAATAATTTAGGATACTTATTCATCTGCAGTTTGATTTCTCTAACCTCTCTAACATGATCCACATTTGTGATCATGTGGAAAATCTCAATACCACCAATGCATGCAATAGACAAGTAATTTTTAAGAATAGCCATTTAAATTCATAATTTGCCTCTCAAATGACAAGCACCATTGTCAACCAATTTTGGGATTCTCAATAATGATGGAATTTAACCATGTGTCTGTAGTGTCCCTGGATTCAATGGCCAAATTTCATTTAACATTGATCCTGTGCACAATGAGCAAATTGCATAGTTTGCCTCCCTCTGCCTCTGTCTTCCCATGCCTAGAATTTCTCCCTTCTCCCCTCTACTCCTTGGAATCATTGCCTCTTTTCTTCTCAAATGCCATCTCCTAGGAAAGATCTCTCCTTATTTCTTCAGATGTCAGCATTCCTCTATCTGTCTTGAAGTTACTTTGTATCTGCTTTGTGTGTGTGTGTGTGTGTGTGTGTATACATACCTACATATATATACATACACACACACACACACACACACACACACACACATATATATATATATATATATAAATCACTTGCCCCACCCCCACCCCATCCACAGTAAAAACCTTGAAGGCAGGGACTACATTTGATATTTTTATTTTGATATTCTTAGTATTAACATGGTACCTAATACACAGTAGACAATTCATTAATACAGAGTCTTAAAACAGGGGTTCTTAACCTGAAGTTCGTTTTACCTACAAAAGGACCATGAATATATTTCAATGGGCATATGAATGTAGATGAGGGGGGGAATCTATTTTCATTCATCTCTAACTGAAATTTGGTATTTCCTAAAATATATAAATATAAGCAATGAGCCATTATTT
This sequence comes from Myrmecobius fasciatus, assembly GCA_023553655.1. Classification (NCBI taxonomy): domain Eukaryota; kingdom Metazoa; phylum Chordata; class Mammalia; order Dasyuromorphia; family Myrmecobiidae; genus Myrmecobius; species Myrmecobius fasciatus. The sequence goes on along the minus strand of JAJPUD010005115.1, from coordinate 141,210 downwards.
TGAGAAAGGGTCCAAACTACCAAAGGTATTTATAATAAGGCAAGAACCCCTGGTTTAAAAGATTATCTAGAATGCTTAAAGATTAAATGACTTGCCAATGGTCACACAGCCAGTTTATGTTAGAATTAGGATTTGAATCCAGACCTGAGACGGGCTTTCTAGTTACTATACTATATTACATCATGATGCCTTTCACTGGTTCACAGTAGATTCTAATATTAATGGAAGTAAATTGAATCTTATACCTATAGTCAGATGCAAGTCACAGGAAGAGTTAATTGTATAGAATATGGTAGGCTCTCTGGCTAGAAGAAGAAAACAAAGAAGATATAGGTCATTACGGAGGAAAAAAAAGTACTAGTCAGAAAAAATACAAAGTGGTCTAGTGACAAAACTTTCCCCTGTAATTTTGACTATAATTCTCAAGGAAAGGGGGGAGTAGGAGATGGTTTAGAATTAAGGAAGGGAGTTGGGAGAAGGAAAGGAGAAAGGTTTAATAAGAGATCCCATACATCTGTGAAGGACTATTTTGAAGTTGTTGTTGTTTTCAAAATAACAAGAATCTCAAAATTCAAACTTGTGCATAATGCAAGATATATAGATGCCTTTGATGTGGTGTTTTAAGCACATTCAGTGTGACCTAGAAAGTAGCACCCAGATGGCCAGAATGAGTGGAATGTAGGCATTTTATAAGTCCAAAATTCTACAAACCAGAGAAATAAGCATCAGAAATACTTGCCTTTAGATTGTTATTTACATTTATTGTTGATGTTCAGTCAGTCTTAATTTATCCACAATATTAGTCAAGTAATTTTCTGATAGTAAAGAATCTGCAGAACAAACAAAAGTTATTTATGAAATCTCATATCTGCATAGAGCTCATTGGGAAGAAGGGGCCACCATGGCACTTCATTATCATCAAAATAAAACCACTAAGGTGTTTATTTTTGGTGATTTTTCCGAAAGTAGACAGAACTTCAGTAGCAAAATATGGACCTAATGACTAGAGTGTGACTGTTATGTAAGTACCCCGTTACCATTTTAGATGATTAAACAAAGAGTTTGCTAGCATCAAGAAGATAAAAACACTTAGAACTTACAAGATTTTCCAAGTTACATTAATTTATGTAATAAGTCAGCTAAAAATGTATATGGGTAGAGTTGGGGGGAATCAAGACATTTTAAAGGCTATGTTCTTGATAGTTCTCATTTTTTTTGCTGAGGCATTTAGGGTTAAGTGACTTGCCCAGGGTCACACAGCTAGGAAGTGTCTGAGACCAGATTTGAACTCAGGTCCTCCTGACTTCAGGGCTGGTGCTCTAACCACTAAGCCACCTAGCTTCCCCTGATAGTTCTCATTTTTAATAATGTCCTTTCATTTAGATATTTTACCAGAGGTGAAGGGAGGGAATACATGTTTATGTGTCAGACACTGTGTTAAACACTTTTTACACATATTTTTCTTATCTGATCTTCACAACAACTTTCTGAGATAAGTGCTATTATCACCCCTATTTCACAGTTGAGAAAACTGGACAAACAGAGGTTAGGGGTCACATAAATAGAACATTTCTGAGGCTAGATTTGAATATAGGACTTCCTAATTTCAGTCTCAATGTTCTATCTACAGTGACACTGCTGCCTCTGAGATATATATATATATATATATATATATATATATATATATATATAATTATATATATAATTATATAAATTACAGTCTAATTATATCTTCTAGTAACTTTCATAATAGTGCTATTTGTGGAATCCTTATAATTTGGTTTGTCATTTGGTATCTATTTGTGAAATTAATAATATAAATATCAGTGGTGATTCCTGGTGAATACATTCAGGCTTTTAATTGTATCCTATGAGCCTTTGGTTAGAGACTACAGTGAATGAGCCCTTCTAGCTTTGTTTGGAAACTACTGTCCTTATATCTGTATTCTTATCAGTTTTTTTCCCTACTTGTGTGCTATAGATGAGGATAGGTTTTGGCTTTGGTTTATATATGGGTATTTGAATTTCTAAGACTGATAATTTTCAACCAGTCTTGGTAATGATTGAAATTTTTAGGGCATAGTTTTTAGACTTAACTTCTCAACAACTGATTTGAACTTTTATCCAATATGGGAAGAGGATTGTCAAAGTTATTTTAATTACTTCCTTTCATACAATCCATATTTCAGCCAAATTCACCTACTTAATGTTTTCTATACAAGACATTCCATCTGCTGTCTCCTTGTCTTTGCAGTGCCTATCATCTCCTTTGCTGGGAATTCTCTTCTTCCTCACTTCTTAAAATTATCCCTTCAAGGGTCAGTTCAAATGCCATCTCCTATTAAAAAAAATTCCTGATTTCCTCATTTATCAGTGTTCCTGTCCCTCCCCATTACATTGTATTTATTTCTCTATATTTCATGTGCAACTATCAGTGTACATGTTAATAATAATAACCATAACTGACATTTACATTCAACCTACTATGTTCCAGGAACTTTACAAATAGCTTCACAACAACCTTGGGATGTAGGAGCTGTTATTATCCCTATTTTGCAGTTAAGGAAACTGAGACAAACAGGTTAAATGACTTGCCAGTGTCACACAACAATTCAGTATCTAAAGCTGGATTTTTACCCAGTTTTCCTGACTCTAGTTCTACTGATTGATGCATTTTATCATCTAGCTAACCTCTATGATTCTTAAGCCTATATCTTTATGTCCCCTCAGGAGAAAGAAAGAAAGCTCTGAGAATAGGAATTGTTTTATAACTTGTAACTCTAGTTCCTAGCAAATGGCTGGTAAATAGCAGGTATATGGTTTGTTGGATGAAAGAATAAAAAACAAAATACTTTGTGGTGCATTTAGAAAAAAAAATCTATCACTAAAACATTGCCCTGAATTTTCATATCAGGATTGGAAGCTTCTGATTACAATCTTGTCAACAAAGTTTGTAAAACACAATGGAAATTTACCTGGTTTAAAAGTCACTTATCATTCGAAAAATCTGATGTATACATCCTTACAAGAAAGTCTTTCAGTAGGAAGTGTTTTTCATTAAAAAAAAAAAAAAGTTTCACTACATGCAATATCACGTTTCCCAAACCTCATTTCTTACAACTGTTATTTAAATTGCTTTTCATATGGTGTGTGATGAAAGGCTGGGGTAGAATTCTTATCTGTCCCAGTAAGTTTCTTGCATTATGGTAAATCCGCTGTTTCTCAAACCTGGAATACAGCAGTAGTAAGTAGCATTAACAGATTTGTTTCTTATCCTCCTCAATTCTTAATATTGCAATGGGTTTAAGTTTCTAGGATCTTCACAAAAAAACACAGTTTATACATTATTGACAACCTGGCCTTCTTTATATGAGTTTTTCTTCTTTCTTTAAGATGAGATATTTAAAATTCCTTAGACATCTCTCTCAAGTTGTGTATTCCTCTCTCCCCAGAAAAGGGAGTAAGAATAGTCTGATTATTAGAAAGACAAAAAAAATAGGTTCACAGGCTTATAGATTTAAACTTGGAAGGGATATAGGATGACATTGAGTCAATCCCCTCATTTTGCAGATGAGGAAACTGAGATCTAGTTTTGGGTCTTGGTAATTAAATGGCATATCTGGGATTTGAACCTGGCTACTTTGACACCATGTTCTTTGCACAGTATCATTCCTTCTTTTACATATTCAGGTATCACTTCTGACTTCCTAATGGTTTTTAGTAGTGAGGAGGCCAGTAAAGAATAAACTCAGAACCTTGTTCAGGAAAATATTCAGGGATTACGCTTTACCAAAGCAGTTTGGTTTGCTAGGAAAAGACATGAACTAGAAGGCTTCAGAGACTCAAATTCAATAACCAACTCCGACCCTTGCTTGCTATGTGACTACTGGCAAATAATTTAATCTGAGCCTCAGTTTCACCATTTATAAATTACATAAAATAATACCTGGATTTCTCACTTCACAGGGATGTGGTGAACATCTAGTGAGATTATATATTATATGCATATACATATAGGGCTTTGTAAATATTAAAATTATTTACAAAGGCCAGCTATAGTTATAGAAAACCTTTTAATTTATATTGGCCTGTGGTCTGAAGATATATTCACCATGATCTCTGGCCAGTATATTGAATTTCCCTGTCCCATGTTTTAAGACTGGATTCCAGGGTTATATGCCATGCAGGAAGCTTTATTCCAGTATGCACCAATGCTGGACAGATTACTTGTCCTTTCTCCTTTCCTCTTCTAAAAACTGTTATACATTGTCTCTCTCTCTCTCTCTGGTCTAGAGTACTTAATAAAACAGCAGCTCCTTTCTTCTTCTCCCCTTTGACTCCTTATTAGCTCTTCTACTCACCCAAAGTCAGCCCTAAACCAAAAGCAGTTTATCCTTTAGAATTAAAAAAAAACTGACTTCTCCAACATTCTTAGTTGAAGGAATCCATCCTTTCCTGTTATCAAAGAGTTGAGTGAAGGAGGCTGGTCAGAAGAGAGCAGAGATTGAGTTGAAGGAGAAGATGAAGTTATAATCTATCTCTACTCTACAACAGTGAATTATTTCACTTTTTCTTCTCTGTAACTAACCTTCATTCTCTTTGCATGATCACCCTTATTCTCTTTCTCCTAACATGTGTCTTTAATGTTTTCCATTCTGTTCATTAAGTAGGTAAAGGTGGAGAGGAGGTTTAAATTGAGATTCTGGATTTCATGACCAGCAGGATGACTTTATTTATTTATTTATTTATTTATTTATTTTAAAATTTTTATTAAAGCTTTTTATTTGCATAACATATGTATGGGTAGTTCCTCAGCATTGATCTTTACAAAGCTTTCTGTTACAAACTTTACCCCCAGTTTTCTCCCCTCCCCTAGATGGCAGGAAGTCCACTACATGTTAATAATGTTAAAATCCTTGACAAGTTGTGCAAGATATATCCTATCTACAAGAAAAAGAAAAAGAAAATCAGAGAAAGGAAACACAAGGCAAGCAAACATCAATAGAGAGCATGAAAATGTTATGTTGTGGTCCACATTTCATATCCCTCTCTCTGGGTGTATGTGGTTTTCTTCACTAAACAACTGGAACTGGTTTGAGACAATTCTTTGTTGCAGAGAGCCATGTCCATCAGAATTGATCATCATGTAATGTTGTCAGCAGGATGATTTTAGAAAAACTTGGAGAGACTTACATGAACTGATACTAAGTGAAATGAGCAAAACCAGATCATTGTACATGGCAACAGCAATATTATACAGTGATCAATTCTGATGAATGTGACTCTTTCCAACAATGAGATGATTGATGCCAGTTCCAATGATCTTGTGATGAAGAAATCATCTACACCCAGGGAGAGGATTCTCATAGAAACTGAATGTGGATCACAACATAACACTCTCATTCATTTTATTGTTATTCATTTGCATTTTGTTTTCTTACTCATTTTCTTTTTTTTTATTAAAGCTTTTTTTTTGCAAAACATATGTATGGGTAATTTTTCAACATTGACCGTTACAAAGATTTCCCTTACAAATTTCCCCCCCTAGTCCCCACCCCTTCCCTAGATGGCAGAAAGTCTACAACATGTTAATTATGTTAAAATACTTGACAAATCAAATATGTGTATACATATTTTTACAGTTATCTTGCTGTGTAAGAAATTACTTTTTTGATCTAATTTATCTTATGCAGCAAGAGAATTGTATAAATATGTTTATGTTTATGTATTTTGGATTTATCATATATTTTAACATGTTTAACGTATATTGAATTGCTTGCCATCTAGGCAAGGGGGTGGGAGGGAGGAACAGAATTACCTGTGCTTATGTTTTGAAAATAAAACATTTAGGGAAAAAAAAGAGTTTCTGGATTTCAATTCCCTGAGGAAATTTAGGGCCTTTCTGATACTCTAGCTCTCTAGTTGTATTATATGTGGTTTTCTCTTTTTTTGTAGCTCCAGTTTCTCTAGGACAGCATCAAGTACTCTTGATTAAAATGAGCACACCATAGGTAATTTCAGAACGGAATGCCAAGGGTATCATCAGTGACAAGAAGAGGACTATTCAGATACTTGTAAGTCTAGATTTTTTAGAGGAAGCAAAACTTTATTATTGATCAAGGATTCTTCTCACCTTCTCTGTCCCCTCCATCTTATCCCATCATAGTCTTTTTTTCCCTCCATACATTTATGTTATGTTCCTTTTTCTTCTCTTGATGTTATATCATCCTTTTTTTTTTACCTAGGAGAGCTTTACATTCTGCACAGGATATTCCAAAGGAGATGCTCTATAAGGAAATATATGCTGTAGAAATGGCAGTTATTGTGATTAATAATCAATATTATTTCATTCTCTTTGATTTTCCTCTTACAAATGGGAAAGTATGAAAGATGAAAGGGGTAGACAATTCAGTTACTTGCTGTGTTAATTTTATCTTATTTCCTTTTTGAATTAAAGAGAGTAGGAAGAAGAAAGAACAAGAGAGAGCTTCAAAAGAAAAAAAAAGATAGCTGTGGTCTGGAAGCAGAATGGCAAATCCCTCTGGGAAAAGTGAAATCCAAATAAAATTGTTAGAAGTTCCATCTGTAGGAGGCTGTTTAGCCAAGGGGTGTAGGACTTAAAGTGTGTGTGTATGTGTGTGTGTGTGTGTGTGCGCACACGTGCATGCACACACACATATAGTATGTATGTATTGAGGATATTCTTTTCTCTCAATTGGTTTAGTTAGGAAGAAAAACTATTGAATTTCATTCGATCATTTTCCATGAAAATAGCTTTCCTTAAAGCAACAATAATAAAATTTAGCGATAAAATTTAGTAATTAAATTTTGGTCTAAATTCTAGAAGATTTCCCCAAGTTCTAAAGATTTCCATAGAACTTCAACCATCTCCAGTTCTCCCTTCTGAGAATACTGAATATATTTGGAAATGATTCAGAGAATAGTTAAGGACCATCTGTGTGCCATTTACAGTAGGGAAAAAAATCTTTAAAAACTATTTATATACTGGATTCTTCTATTCTTATTGGACAAAGTAGAAGTAGTTTGGTTTCAGAAAGCAACTTAGCCTGACTCAACTTATACCTATTCAAAAAATGAATATGGAAGACAAAATCCTTCATGAGATAGGTATGCAAATAAACACAGGTGCATATATTGAGAACACAGTGCATGAAAGCACACATAATTTGACCTAGTTGAATGAAACACTGATATAATCAAATAGATATATATTTATCATACTAGAAATTAAAACACAGGCTAATTCAAATATTTTTTACTTTAGTCAGCATAGATTTTATCATTTTTAAATATTTCAGAATTATAGAACAACTTGTAACAATGTTGGAGCATTCACTTACACAGAATCTGGGATCTTCCTATGGCCTTTCTAGCTGCTACAGTTTTTAAAAGATGAAAACTTTGATTTAAAATGAAAAATATAAAATGAGCTCATCTGTAGAAGCAAAATAATTCAAGGATATTAGAAATTTGCTTATTGTGTGCTGGCTTAAATAATTTGGTTCTTCCTGTCTTGGTTTCCTCATCTGTCAAATGTGAAAATCAATAGCACCTACTCCCCAGGGTTATTGTGTGTAAAATGAAGTAATATTCTAATACCTTTGGTAAGTCTTAAAAACATTTTATATAAACACATATATACACACAAACACACATATTTATGTATGTATATAAAATTGTGAACACATAGACACAGTGCATTAACAACAAAACATTAAGGATGATCATATTCAGGGAGAAAGTTTAGTTTCATAAATGTATACTATTTATATATAAACATTAGTCTATCAGATATCTGATACTTGGATTAATATTTTCTTGTAGAATTATATATATATATATATATCAGAAAGCTACTATAAATATATTTAGCATTACTTTTCAATTGCCAAAGTATCTTTTTTTCTTTATTTTTTTCTTCCAACTTTGTTAGTTCTTTAGTATCCATAATAAAAATCATTGCTAACCTGGCTCAGTTGGAAAAGAGTGGTGTAAGAGAAGGAGAACTTAGGAGAGAGTAGAAAAGTCAGCTTTAAAAGTTGATTTACAAAAAACAAAAACAAAAACAAAAACAAACACAAAAAAAACTTCAGTTCTTGATTGACTACTGTTGTCCTTCATTCTGGAAGAGAACTATGACATCAGGAAGGTAATTCCATGACAAGTTAGTGAATTGTACTAAAGTGAGGGTGAACTGGGCAAACTCATCAACCTCACTTTTTCCTCAAGAAATATCTGAGTTGAGGGGCAAGATACAAATCAGGATGACTGGAGATGGCCCTGGCTGCAGTTTAACTGAGACAATGCTCATTCAGTGATTAAGGCTGGATTAGATTTGAGGCAAAGAATGGACTCTTATCAAATTAAAAAAAAAATCAATCCAGAGGGTGAAGACTCTCAGAAATTTTGGGCAAAACAGAAACAATTACTACAGATAAGAGATTAAAACTCATTGGAAATTAACTGAATTACCTTCTTAAAATAGGTATGCTTCTCTGAAGACCCTCTTCCTCTTTGCTTCTTGGCTTTAGTTTGAAAGGGAAAAGCAGAGAGGAAAAATACAAGGTTTAACCACTAAATTACTTATTTATTTGGTCATCTGGCAGCTAAGTGCATAATTCAAAATCTTTATGAATAAACAGCTGGAAAGTTTTGTCTCAGAAAATTTCTCTGAGAGAGCCAGCTTAATGTGCTTTGCTATTTAAGGGAACACCAAACTAATATAATAGGGTAACACTTCTCAGTGCCCTTTTAAGGGTGATGATGAATCAAAAGAGCTTGTCAGTGTTTTACCAGTTGAAAAAAGAGTATTTGCCTAAAAGGAGTCTGGGAAAGTACTAAAGACCAGACAGAGAATAGTTAACAGAAAAGCCTAGAGACTAGCATTATGAATTCATGCACAGGAGTCTTTTTAACTCATTTATCTCAATGCTTTATTTTGTTTTATTTTGTCCATAGTCTTTTTAAAGTTTACTTATTTTATTTTTAATTTTTGGAATAAGTCAAGAAATTCCATGACATAGTATAGTAATAAAAATATTTCACATGAAATTACAAATCTATTGTGGACAATGTGCTATTCATTTAAAATATATAATAGTTACCAGGAAACATTTTTTCCCTTTTATTCTTTCCTCCCTCCCCCACTGCCCTAGAGATGGCTACAATTAGACACAAATATGTGTATATTATATACACACATATAACTTGTGATCATTCTGTGAATTCTTCTATTTGTCAGTTCTTTCTTAGGATACATGTCCTTTGTAGTTAACTTGGGTATTTATAATAGAATGTCTTATTGATACAAAGTTGTTCTTAAAACAATATTGCTGTTATTGTATATAATGTTCTCTTAGTTCTGTTCATTTTTCTGTTCATTATTTCATGCAAACCTTTCATGTTTTACTAAGCTCATCATTTCTTATAGCACAGAATTTGCCCACTCACTGTCCTTTAGATAGTGAGTGTATTAGTAGGGACAGAGACCTAGGTTTATGTGTGATATTTTCATTACTTCTTCATTTGCTTTATATTGACTACTTATTACATACTAACAATTACTGCATTGACCTTTTTGTTAAGTAAATAGTTATATTTGGGAAATAATGTCATAATTGTAAATGGCTTGTTACTTAATTGGAATCACATTTGTGGATCTCATATTCGTAATAGTTCAAGAATTGGGATGGAATGGGACCCTCAAAGTATTTGATTATACTACATGATAGTGGTCCTTTTCTGAGAATCAAGAATTACCAGGGTGAAGGCAGGTTGGGATAAATTAGTTAGCCTAGAATAAGTTGAGTTGCCTATGTTCCATGAGAGGGATTACAGTGTGAGGATCTATGTCAGTTGGCATGCTGATTACATGTTTGTTTGTTTTTAACATAACATCTCTCACTGGTATAATAGTATAGGGTAAGAGTGTTCTTTCATTATCTCTTCATTCAGGTCCTGCTGAATTTTAATAAATTTGTTACATTTACTTTTTATTTTCTTGACATCTAGTTTTTATTTCACTCATATTATCAAAGTGACTGTGAATATTATTTTCTTGCTTCTTTTGCATAATTCCAAATCTCTTTCTAAAATGGTTGTACCACTTAACAGAATCCTACCAACAACGGGTTCGTATGTCTATCTTTCTACATTCTTTCCAATGTTAAGTATTTCCATCTTTTGTTATAACTCCCAATTTTCAGAGTGTAACGTAAAACCTCAGAGTTATTTTCATGTTAATTTCTCTTATTATTAGTGATCTGGAGCATTCTTTCATGTGGTTGTGAACAATTATCATTTCTTCTTTTGAGAACTGTTTGCTTATATCTTTTGACAATTTATCTATTGAGGAATGCCTATTTGTTTTGTGTATGCATTTAACCATATACACATGCAAACACAAACACATGTACTTATTTTTCTGTTTATTTGTTTAAAAATAGTGGATATCAAACTCTCAGAAAAATTTGACTCAAAGACTTTTTTCTCCATCTTATTATTGTCAGTGAAGATGCTTTTCTATTCGACCAAATTATCTATTTTATCTTATGCAATTTCCTCTATCTCCTGTTTTATTTATTATTATTATTATTTTCTGAGGCAATTGGGGTTAAGTGACTTGCCCAGGGGCACAGAGCTAGGAAGTGTTAAGTGTCTGAAGTCACATTTGAACTCAGGTCTTCCTGACTTCAGGGCTGGTGCTCTATCCACTGTACCACCTATCTGCCCCCTCTCCTGTTTTATTAAAAATACATTTACCTATAATTGAGAGAGGTATATAATTTATTTCTCTTCTAATTTTTAAAAATATCATGATATTTTTATTACAATATAATATAACATATCCCATATGCATTTAGGATGTATTATAGAGTGTAATGCAATGGCTTAGTCTAAGCCTAATTTTTGCCAGATTGTTTTCCAGTTTTCCCGACACTTTTGATATAATAAGGAGTTTTTTCCTTAGATAATTTATGTTTTCCTCTTTATCAAATATTAGTTATTGAGTTCTATTGTTTGATTCCCCCTCAATTAATCTGTTCCATTGATTTATCTATTTTTTAATCAACACCAGAGTTTTGAAGACTGATGCTTCATAATCTAGTTTAAGGTCTGGAAGTACTATTTCCCTATCATCCATAATTTCCCTTGGTATTCTAGATGTTTTGTTTTTCAAGTGAATTGTATTATTATTTTATCAAGTTCTATAAAGTATAACCTTGATAATTTGATTGATATAGCATTAAAGTTAGTTTATAAAATAAAAACTATCCATAGTCATTTAAATATTATCCAAAATAATTAACAAACAAAAATTAAAATAACTCAGATGTACCATGTCACCTATAACCAGTGTAGAAAATATGAGAAAATACAATATTAGAAATATTAGAATATAAAAATTCATGACTGGTGTTTCTGTGAATTAGACAAAGCAGTTAAGACAGTTCAGGATTCTGCAAAGAAAGTTGCTCAGAACCTTATTCCATTTAACCCACAGATCTTATTACTAACCCAATGATCTTATTGTTGGATTTATGCCTATTTCCCCTTGCCCCCAAAGTTAAAAAGAAAAAGAAAAGAAAGTCACATATATACATTAAATATTTACAATAGCATTGTGATAACAAAAAAAGAAGTAGGTGAAAAAAATATGATCCCACAGTTGGGGAATGGCTGAACAAAATTTGATCAATTCTTTATTGATTGGGATTAAATCAGGAGAATGCTGTATCTATAGTTTGCTTACATTACAATGAAGCATTTGAAAAATATCTCAAGACATTCTCATGGAAAAGATAGAGATGTGGACTAAGTGATAATATTTAAGGTGGATTTGTATCTAATTAAAGGGACAATCAAAGAGTAATGATTAAATTTCATCTAGGTAGGAAATCTCTAATGCAATGTCCTGGTGGTCTAAACTTGGACATATTTTTTAAACATTTTAATCAGAGTTTTAGATAAAGTTATAAGGGACAAACTCGTAAAAATTTAAGTGAAGTAAAGCTAGAAGGCATAGCTAACATATCAGGACAGTCAGGATCCAAAAACACTTCTAAGCTGCACTGTCAGATTGAATTCTCTAGGGTTAGACTACATCATTAGACTACATCATTTCTTAAATAAAATATAAAATAAAGATATCTGATAGTATAGATAATTTTGAAAATAGAAAACTATATATGGCTTTTTTCAGAAATAAAATGAACCAATTGTGCTAGATATAAAGGTATGTATAGACAAACACCCCCTCCCCCCAAAAAAGAAAAAAAAAATCCTGCCCTCAGGAAGCTATAATTGTCTGCAAAGAGTGAAGTCTTTTTGATATGATTTATCAAGATGATCCCTTTAGTTCCCTGCTTATTGTGTAATAATGGCGGACTGACTGATAAAGCTCCTACTTTTAGAACATGTGACTCATGCTGTAGCAAGGAGGCTTCCTAGAAATACATGATGGCACGTAATGGAAGGGCCCTGCTGCATTCTGCAGAGCATGTTCATTCTATGACTGTTTCCTTCTGCTGAGTTAGAAATGTGTGATATAAAAGGTACTAACTAACCCCTTTCCTGGTAGTGATCAAAGTAATAATTACTGTAAGCATTTGGCGGGGAGAAAGGTATAGCCAAAACCAAAAGCCTACTCTTTCTATCTGGGCCCCCATGTGGCCATGAAAACGTGGTGACCCTGCCCTCCATCTCTTTATGTTTGTTCTTTCCAGTTCTTGTGTGAAGGAGTACTTGTGAATAAATGAGTGGACGGGAGGGTGAACATGTGACCTTCAGAAAAGAAGGAGGTGAACAGTAATCCAGGAACTGAAATCCATATTGGTGTTTGCCAGCAGTCAAAAGCTGTTATGGAAAAAATCCTTTTTTTGAGTGACCTGTGGGAGGCAGCCTCACAAAGCATCCAACCTGACACCCAAGATGCTATTTCTAGAATACAGGATTCTCCTATATTCATAAGCAAAGATGGTGGGGCAAATGCTTTGTAGCAATCATGTTATATTTGAGCCTACTTCAGAAAGGGAGAAGAAATGTTTCTCATCATTGTAAATGGGAGTGGGGATAAGAAAACTTTAGAATTTGTAAATGCTGTGGTTGTCTCCATGCAGACAAATCACAGCCACCTCTACATTTATCCTTCTACTTTCAGATAAAAGCAACTTTCAAGAAACTGACAGAGTTAGCATGATACCAAAGATGTACAATCTGCCATCAGCTATCTGTATGGACTTCAGACATTGTAGAGGACAAATGTTTAGGAGGATAAAACTTCCCTTGCCCTTTTTGCAGACTGGATTTGGTATGGTTGTGTGGAATCCTCTTCTACTGCAAAAAAAAGAAATTGAGATTAATAACCTTTTTTCCCATTTGTAACTTCTTTGGTTTTTAGAAAAGAAGAATCAAATAAAATATACACTTGAAATTCAATGTTTTCTTGACATTTATTATAATTCTGAAATGCTTTATGTAAACTAGGCTTCTCTTTTGTTCTCTCCTACCTTTGTGATGTTCTGGTCTGGAACCAGGTAGAAAACAGGTGAATTACTTATTGCTAAAGTATTTCTTATCTGAGTAGAAACAACCTGCATTTTACTAGTTACTAGACAACTATTTTTCCCCACATAAATTCTTGTTTGCTTGTCTACCTGGCAACTCAATCACTTGCTTGTTTGGGAACAATATTGGACACGTGTCTTGAACTAATTCATGGATTAATCAAAACACTGGACCATGACAGTTCATTTTTGAAATCACTAGAACACTGTGTCTCCTATATCTTCTATTGTTCATTGGGAACCCTCTACCCCAAAACACTTGTATTTCCTGGTTGGGTGGAACAGAAAAGGATAAGTATCCTTAGTATTAGAGTGAAATGTTCTTGGCAGATTTTCTGGACAATGATTCAGAGAATATAAAGTAAAACAAGGAATTAGAAGAAGGTAACAGCATATGATAGGTGAAAATATTGCAGATTGTGGCCAGAATGGGAAGAGCAGGCAGGAAGAGACTTTAGTCTGAAAACCAGTTCTGCCATTTATTTATTCGTTTACTTACTATCTGTATAGCCCTAACCAAGTCATTTAACCTCCTCAGGCCTCATTCTCATCATCTATAAAAGGAGGGGACTCATCTAGATGACTTTGGAGATCCCTATCAGGTCTAAGGCCATGATCATTTTCTAAAATTTTTCTTCAGGGGCCAAAGAGAGTTGTGATTAAGAGGATTTCATTACTATAATTAAAGAAAAAATATTACACAGCTGAAAGAGTTCTATCCCTCTTTAGCATTCAGTGGCCAGAGTAGTAGTGATAGTAATAGTAGTAATAGCAATAATAGCAGCAGCAGCAGTAGCAGCTGTAGTAGTAGTAGTAGTAGTAGTAGTAGTAGTAGTAGTAGTAGTGGAAGTAGTAGTAGTAGTAGTAGTAGTAGTAGTAATAGTAGTAGTAGTAGTAGTAATAGTAGTAGTATAGTAGTAGTAGTAGTAGTAGTAGTAGTATAGTAGTAGTAGTAGTAATAGTAATAGTAG
>JAJPUD010005115.1:111015-123057 GCA_023553655.1 Myrmecobius fasciatus | reverse complement strand
TAGTAGTAGTAGTAGTAGTAGTAGTAGTAGTAGTAGTAGTAGTAGTATAGTAGTAGTAAGCTATCATTTATATTATATTTTAAGGTTTGCAGAGTGCTTTATGTTATCTTATCTTCAAAATAACCTTGTGATGCTACTGTTCTCTTGATTTTACAGATGAGGAAACTGAGTTCAACATAGATCAAATAACTTGCCTAAGGTCACATAGCTATTATCGAAGGCAGGATTTAGACTTGGGTTTTTCTAATGCCAAGACCAACACTACTTGTAGAACATCCCTTGCTTATACATGGAACTATTTTCAATTGGTGGCAATGGAACAATTTACTTTAAAAAAAAAGCTATTTAGACCCCGAGTGATCCATTGCTTAAGACAGAATATACAAAAATATTGTATTTATCTAAAATTCACATGAGGAAAGAAATTAAATATGTATGAATGACTCTGAAAACAAATCCTAAATCTATGCAAACAGTGATAACTTCTTCCCTGAGTTGTTACTGTATATATCCACTATAACTTTCAGGAAATTTTCACATAAGAATATTATGCCTTGTATTAGATTACCTGTCATCTAGTGGTGGTGGTGGGGGGAAGGAGGGGAAAAGCTTGGAACAACAAAAAAAAAGACTTTGCAAAGGTCAATGTAGAAAAATCACTCATATGTTTAGTAAATAAAAAGTTTTTAATAATAATAAAAAGAATATTATGCCTACACTTACAACTCAGCATGTTCACCCCTTTCCATCCTAACCCTCCAAATTTGCCCCAGCATTCTAATCATCTAAGCTTGAAATCAACTCTCTTTCTCTGTCTCTGTCTACCTCTCTCCCTACCCTTCTCTCTATTCCCTCTCCCTCTCCCTCTATTCCCTCTCCCTCTCCCTCCCCCCCCCCCTCTCTCTCTCTCTCTCTCTCTCTCTCTCTCTCTCTCTCTCTCTCTCTCTCTCTCACACACACACACACACACACACACACACACACACACACACACATATCATTACAACAACACCGGCCTACACTATTGTAAGGAAGTTGTGCTACAGACTCAGGATACTTTGGGTTAAATTTTCCTATCTGTTGTTCAGACTTTTCAGACATGTATCTCTCTTGGTGAACCCATTTGAGATTTTCTTGGCAAAGAAACTGAAGTGGTTTGCCATTTTCTTTTCTATCTTATTTTGCAGATAAGGAACTGAGACAAAGAGGGTCACACAGCTAGTAAGAGTCTGAGGTCAGATTTGAACTTAGGAAGTAGAGTCTTCTTGAGTATGTCTGGCACTGTATCCACTGAGCCACCTAGCTGACCTTAAATTTGGCCACAAGTGAATTGATAGAGTAGATATCACATAGATAGACATCATCATATCCCTCTCTACCCCCACCCTCCAAACTTGCCCCAGTTTTCCAGTCACAGATTTGAAACCTTAAAGTCAATTTGCTCTTTTTCTCTGTCTCTGACTCCCTGTCTCTGAATTTTTATCTCTCTGGCACACCACTTGTATAGCATCCTTAACTGATTTTAACGACCTTGGAAACGGTTTCTGCCTAAGAACATTAGGTATTAGAACATTAATATTTTTAGTAAAAGACTTGTTTGATTCCTCAAACTGAGGGGCCTATGATGGTATATAAGAATGACCAGGGTAAGTGTCTATAACTGCAAAAGTTTGTAGGAAGAGGAAACACAGATTTAGAACTGGAAAGGCACTTAGACAACATCACTTCTAATCCCTTCATTTTGTAAATAAGGAAATGGGTTCATAGAGATTAATGACTTGTCCATAATCACCCAGCTAATAAGCTTGAGAAGACCCATATCTTTCTCTCATTGAGTTTTGTATAGTCCATTTCTCCACAGAAATTGGAGAGCTCTTTCATATTTCCTTATCAGAGACCTTAAAGGAATTCCAGAAATTTAAATATTGTTTCTTTTTATTTTAGTCAGTATTTATCAGAACTGACTTCAGTTTGCCCATGGCACTTTGGCCTTCAGGTTTAGCCTATTGCATTTTTTTCCAGTAGAGGGGACTCTCCCTAGAGATGATTCTCTATAAAGATAGTTCTAATCTTTTGTCTCTTATGCCTAAGCTTTAGTGACTCTTTCCTCCATAGTTCTAGCATTAAAAGCCCTGAACAATTGGATTCCAATTTATCTTTCCAGTCTTATTTCCCATTCCTTTTCTTCATAAGCTCTATATTATAGTCAATCTGTTATATCTTGTATTTGATGATTGCCAAGTCATTTTTCAGTTGTGTATAACTCTTCTTTACTCCATTTGAGACTTTCTTGGCAAAGATCCTAAGGATTTGCCATTTCCTTCTTCAGTTCATTTTACAGATGAGGAAACTAAGGCAATCAAAATTTAAATGATTTTCCTGAACACACAGAAGTTCTGATGCTATGTTTGTACTTTGGAAGATGAGCCTTCCTGACTCCAGGCCAGGCACTTTATCCACTGAACCTAGCTGCTCATTTCTTGTATGCAACAGTCCTAATATAACCCTTTGGCCCAAATTGTTTCCTGTGCTTGAAATGCTTTCCCTTTCTATCTCTTGAAATCCTTATCTTTTTATCTTGAAATCTTTTTATCCTGAAATCCTTATGTAATGTCCATTTGGCACAAGCCTGGATTGGCTAATATAGAACCACCCTTTTGGAAGGGAATGGGTCCTGCTTCTGAGAGACTGGAGAACTGGTATCTTTCATATGGTTAGATCCACATGGTACATAGATATGTACCAAATCAGGTTTCCATTTAGTAATAGTTGATAGTTCTTTCCTCCAGTTAAATTATTTGTAATATAATTTATATATACCTAATTGCATATATTCTGTAAACCCTCCTCCAATACACACACACACACACACACACACACATGCTTCATGAGGGTAGGTCCTATTTTATTTTTGTGCTTCTACTTCTAACACTTAGCATAGAACCTTGCACTGAATAAGTATTTAGTAAACTCAGTTTCCTCAAATGTGGTTTTAATTCCATGGCAAAAAAAAAATCAGATGTAATGTTTCTTAACAATAAAGTAAGAGTTTAAACACTGACCAACTAATGACAGATAGGTTGTTGGTGACCCAACCTCAATTAGTTCTTGATATCTAGAAAAACTATATATCCTAAAATCACAGGAGCAGTAAATTTGTGTGTCAGATGCATAACTGTGATTTTTAAAAGCCTGTGGTCAGTAATGAAAGCAACCAGTGAAGTTTTATTTTAAGGAAACCCAGGGTCAAATATTGAGCTAAATGAATGCCAACTGTGACAGAGCAGAAAATTGAACAACATTTATTAGAAACAACCTCAGAGGCATCCTATGAGGATAATTTTATTCAGGACAGGAGTTAATGCTTTGAAGAAGGGAAATTCAATGCTTGCAACAACAAAATAAATGGGATGAGTGGAGTGACAAGAGCCAAAGATTCCATTTCTACCATTTATTTGTAGAGCAAAGAGCTTTTTTTGTTTAAAGTTTATAAAACTATTTACACTTGAGACAGATTGTTGAGAAATTGAAAAGTAGAGTGGGGAAGTCAGACTCCTTTTCTTTATTAATAAAAATTTCATGTGGAAAACATTTCAATTTGAGCTTTTCCCTATTATGAAAGACAACATCATCAAAAATCATTTTCCTGAAGTATGAAAGAAAACCATGTCATTTCCCTATTCAGTAAATTCCATGGCTTCCTTTAATTTTTAGTATAAAATCATAAAACATAGACACTTCTCTATCACTTAACTCTACAAACAATCTTGCCACCACCTACCTATCTATCCAGAATTAAGGCTTATTATATTATTAAGCTATTATGTTTAACTCCTCTTCTTGTCTTCTATAGTCTTGCCAATCTGACTTTCTTGCTGTCCTAAAACACAGTACTTACTGTCCTTTTTCTCTGCCTTTTTATTTACTGACTAACCTTCATACCTGGCATTCAATCCATCCTTTCTAGCCACCATGACATGCTATCTTTCTGAATATGTAGTTTGAGGAATCAAATATTCAAAATGTTTACTCTATCACCATCTATGCCTTTTTAATAACTAAAAATAATGGTGATCATTAATATAGTTCTTTAGAATTTGAAGACTATTTATCACGTCATCACATTTTATCCTTATAACAATCCTGTGTAATAGATCTTATTATTATCCTCATTTTGAAGATAAGGTAACAGATTCAGAGAGATTAAATAATTTGTCCAGGATCACACAGGTAGAACTAGTCACAAATGGGACTCAAACCTAGGTTTTACTGACTTTAGAACTGACTTTTTACCATCAGATGATTGTGCCTATATAATATTCTCTAGTAACATTTTAAAAATCTATTCTATTTCTCATTTATCAAATTTAGCTATCACTTTAAGTCTATGATTTTTTTATCTGTGTCTCAAGGTTGAAATTCTGTGCTCATATGAACTCAGTTTAGTTTGGGAGACTTTTAATTAAATAACAATTTTTGGTTAATGTTTCCATCCAGAATTTTCCCTGGAAACAACAGAATCTAGCTTATTTTTCTTACAATAGTCTAGTTGTCTTTAGTTCTTTTGCTAGCACCAACCTAACAAGGAATGGGATAAAAATAAAGTTGTATAACAAATTTATACACACGTGAGTACAAAAAAAAAGACTTATGCCTCAACCCATAGGCAAGAAAACTTTTGCCTCAGTGGAGTTAGAGCTTCTCCAGAGTCCTATAGAATCCCTCCAGACTTAGATAGACATCTTGATATTGAAGTATCTCCCCAAACAAAACAAAACAAAATCCAACCCCCAAAGCCAAAGAAATTAAGGAGTCAAAACAAAAACCAAAACACAAAACACAGCCCAAACTATCTTTATAGTAAACATCACTTCCTCCAGGAACCTATAGAAGGCTTTTGACTTATTGAGCTGCCCTGAGGTTAGAGACCTCTCTCCTCCCCAATTCCCATTTCCTCAAGCAGGGAAAGAACTTGAACTTTCTTTCTACCAGATATCACTTTCATTCCATGCTTATATATTGAAGGACTCACAGTTGTTTTTAAAATATTATCCCTCAGCATGGTCCAGGAGTTTCTCCATCACTGTTGCTCCCCTCAGCACTGATTCTGTTGAAGTTTCAAAACTCTGATATCCAATTGCTGTTTTTACCATATTCTTTTTCGATAATTGTCATCCTGTTGTTGTTGCCCCTATATTGAGAAGATTTCATTGCTTATTTAGGAGACTTCCTGGGTCAATATGCCTTGGGGCTAATCTATATAGTTTGAATTTTATTATTAGTCATCCTCACTCCCTTCCCATTTGACTGGACAAAAGGGCTCTTCAGGCTGCTGTTAAGATTTTTATAATTTTCTTCCTAAAAGGCAATTCTGGTCCCTAAGCTTCATTCCAAAATGAATTCCATTAACTTGTTCCCTGTCTCACAATATAATTGGAATACTTTACCTAGTTTCTGGTCAGTGTCTTCTACAGTCTTTTTTCTTTTTGTACTCCTCTTCAATTATCTTTCCAACTCCTTCAGTCTCCATTTACTACATTCCTTTCTCACATCATCCCACCCCTACTCAGCAATTAGGTGAAAATAACCTAGAGGTCCAGAGAAGCCTCAAGAGAGATCTTGAAGTGGAAATTAGGAGTAAAACTGGCAACAGCTGCTGGCATTTTTACTACCACAGCAAAGATCTAAATCCTCATTTCACCTGTACTGTAATAAGTATAATGATATTGTGTAGAATGGATATTGTGGTTTCTCAGAGACTATCTGCTAAAGCCTTGGGCCTCAGTCTCAAGGACTAAGTTTCAATTTCCTAGAAATCATCTAATTTTAGAATAATGAAACTTTTGCTTGCATTACCTGATGTTTAGTCAACCCATAATCACTCTACCTACAATATAGGGGAAAATAACTGCAAGAGCCAATCAAGACAAAAGCTTTGCATAAGGAGATTTATGGGGAGGGGTTTGGGTAGTGTTTGTCTATTTAACCTGTGTTTCTCAGCCCCCTGTGGGCACTCCACATTCTTGACTGTCTAGGAGGGGGAATTGCCTGCTTTTCACTAGATTCTAATAAATCTTTTTACCTTCACTTTGAGAAGTCTCCAAGTAGCCAATTTGGTTAAGGTCTCTGTACCCCACACAGTTTTGGGGGCTCAGCCGGGGTCATGTGACTCAGTGGGGAACAACCACTACCCTATTTGGGGGCAGGCACCTGTGGGACACTTTGTCCCTGTGGAATCCAGAATGGGGTGGTGCTTCTCCTCCCTGCTGAGCCAAGTGCATGAAGTGGAGAAACTCAGTGAAGGGGAAAAGTGTTAGAAAAATGGATCTGAGACTCCACGTGCAGATGTTGGATTGATTGAGCTCACAGTCAGGAGAACTATACGTGCATAGCCTGAAGGTAAGAGCTCAGAAGTCTGGGGGTCCATTGGCTGGGTCAGGGAGAGCCGAGAGGAAGAGCCTCTCATGTAAATTTTGTATTGAAGTGGACTGCAATGATCCCAGCGGAAAGGACTCCTGATAACGCTATTGGGTGACTGCAGGCAGAGAGCGACCTCTGTCAGATTAATTTAGAATATAGAGGAGTAAGGTCCTTACTAAATTATGGGGAATGTGCAGTCCAAGCCCCCAAAGTAGGAGCCATGTCAGGAAGTGCTGGCTAATAGCCCCTAACTTGTGTGTGTTAAATGTTGTATCTGTGGTCAGTGTTTGTGATTTGTCCATCCGTTTTGTTGATTAAAAGAAACCTGTTAAGTTTTAAGGTTGATTTGTAGAAACAATTAACAGGCTGAATGATTTCAGGAGGGAATTGAGAGATGAGAAAGAGTAGCAGCAAGAGGAAAGAGATAAGAAGGAACAGCATAGAAATAAAATGCTGGTCCAACTATATAGGAAGCTAATTTGGTTGCTGCTCAAGGTCATGGAAGAGGATGGAATCCTGGCAGAGTAAATAAGATTCCAACAGAATAAGGGGAAAGCAGGACCCTCCTCAGGAGGAGGAGAAGGAGGAGAGAGACAGTATCAGGAAGGTATTTGGGAGGAGAGAGAGAGAAGGAAAAGGCATGTAGCAAGAAAGAGAAGAGGACATGAAGAAAAGAGACAAGTCTTTTAATGGAAGGAACATTTGTTTGGAGAGAGAAAATACACTAGCTAGCTAAATCCTGAAAAGGATTTGGCACCCTAAAAGTTAATTAGGAAAAAGTTGAGTGGGGGAGGGAGAAACAGGAAGGTTCTTTCTCAAAGGGTGAAAATTTAATCTCCCCCCCTTTTCAGCTGCTCCTTCAGAAATGGAGATGAATTTAGCTGTCTATTGCAGAGTACATTTTTTAAAGGGTTAGCTCACTTTTACATGGTGTTAATGAACTGAATATTTGTTTCGTTAGGTGCAGGAGTGTCTCCTTGTTTAAAGCATATGATAACAAATGTGATCTATAATTTGGTAGGAATATTTCCAAAGGTTTAATAGATATTTCTTAATCTTTCAGATTCTTTTATGTGGAATTCTCTATGAGTATTAATTGATTGTGTTGAGTCATCTTAAAGTTGTACCTTTTTATTAAAGGGACTCTGAGAATAATGGCTTTTTCCTTTTGACTCTGAAAATGTTTCTATTCTGGACAATATGAAATTTAGAATTTTTTTATGTATTGGGCATTTTAAAAGCAAAATGATTTTTAATATTCACCTTATGAAACATCTACTTAGATATGAAAGATAAGCCCCAGAAAGTTCATGGGACAAATCTCTTGCTATTATCAATATAAGATCATGGTAAAATGCCTTTTTAGGATTAATCTGAAGCTTTGGTTAATGAAATTTGTTATTGGAGGTAAAATTTCTTGGGCTTGTAACTAATATTATTTGGGAGTTTTAAAGCTCCACCTTCTGAAAGTTATTGGGAAAATTACCTGGAGTAAAACTGAGTTAATGCTACTTTATCCTGTGTCATGTATGTGTTGAAGAATCAATTTTGACTGATTATATTATGTTATAGCCATGTCTTTGGTTTTTCCTCCTATAATTGATTTCTATGATCAGAACAAATAATCAATAGAAACCATGAATGCAATTCAATTATGTCATACCTTGCTGTTTCCAATCTGACTATATGTAATTATTATATCCTAAATACTTAGGCAAATATCCTAAATACTGGTCATCTGTCTGTTACTAGATATTTGTGTCTGAAATAATGAGAGGACAATCAGCACAGTTGTCTGTGAGATCTAACTATTGTTTTGTTTATTGGGACTACAGCTGACAACCATTTGTCTGTCTTGTGAGACAAACTTGTCTCCTTACATGGAAAGCTGCTGGCCAGTCTACACTGGCTTCTCCACATTTTGTAGCAGTTCTTGTGAAACAGTCTTTCTATCTCAGACTGTTCTAACCTTTATTTGTTAGATTTTTTTTTGTTCTAGATTTTGGCCAAATTACAGCTATATTGACTTGCTACTGTGACCTGGATCAGCTCACTGGCTATTTTCACCACACCTCCTCCCCGGAGAAGGAGTCAACTTCACTTACTCTCAGCAGGAAAAGTCGCCCCTGTTCCTAATGGATATTGTGCCTCATTGCTCTGGGGGGAAATGAAAGTTATTGATGACTGACTGTAAAACTCTGAATGTGTATTACTGTACAATTCTGATTAGGTCCCTATTATTGTGTATGACTGTAAAATTCTAACTGGGCCCCCTATTACAATATGTTTAGGATTTAAGATGAAAATGTTGGGTTATGTATAAGGACTTTAATTCACTGCCAGGATTTGTATGTGAGGTGATTAACTGATTCACAAATATTGAAATATTATGCCATACTCTTAGAAAAAGATGATTTGATCTTAACCCAAGATCACAATCTAAATCCGGCCGAATTCCATTCTGCCCCCATATGGGAGAATAAGGCTAATGAATATGACTCCTTAGATCTGATAGAATATCAAATTAAGGTTCAAGAAGACCAGCAAGAATAGCCATTGCTGGAAGGTGTTAACTGGTTCATAGATGTGTTGTTCTGGTGTTGGAAGGAAAAGGGTCAAATGGATGTGCTATAGTGGATGGGGATACTAGCTCATTAATCCAGGCTGGAAGTATCCCCAAATTTGTGAGTTGTATGCTCTAAATCAAGCCCTAAAGTTATTAAATAATAAGGATGGGTCAATTTATACTGATTCTAAATATGCTTGGGAAGTGGTACATATATTTGGGAAAATATAGGAAGAAAGGAGAATGATTAACAGCAAAGGAAAAGAATTGGCTCATACAACTCTTCTGATGGAGGTTTTGCACAATTTAACACTACTTAAAGCTATTGCTGCTGTACACGTGCAAGGACATCAGGGTGGAAATACATTTGAGGACTGGGGTAACTGCCTTGCTGATGAGGAAGTGAGGAAAGCTGGGGATGGAAGAGATGTTACTGAAAGAGTGATAGCACTAATCCCTGCTCTGCCACCCAATCCATTCTCTTCAGGGAAGAGAAATTAAAAACCCAGGATTGGTGCTCCCTAGAAGATGATAAGGAATGATGGTTTCTTCTTGATGGCAGGGAGGTACTGACCAAAGCAGGTATGAGGCAAATCAATGTAAAACAAAAGGGTGTATTTAATGATCCTTAAGGTACTTTCCTGCTTAAGATCTATCATCAACTTAACAAACACTAAGTGCCTAATTTGTGTAAGGGCAGCTAGGTGACCTGGAGCATAGAATCTTGGGTCTGAACTCAAGAAGGCCTGAGTTCAAATCTTACCTCAGATACTTAATAGCTTTGTGAAAATACAGCAACTTAAAAAAGTCAAGTTCAGGTAAGGGTAAGTCACTTAACTCTCATTGCCTCAGTTTCCTCAACTGAAGGGGAGGTGAAGAGGGAAATGTCAAATTTTTGTCAGGAAAGCCCTACAAAAGGGTTAGAAACAGTAGGACATTACAAATGACTGAACAACAACAATGAAAATTGAATAAAGCTTTGCCATAAGTAATGGGTGGTCCAACATACAATGAAAAGAGTTCTATGTTTGCAGTCAGAACATTTGTGTTCAGATCCTGAGTGTGGATCTATTTGCATAACACTGAACACCTTTGCTTCACTCTGTGGCACAATATTTATTCATCTATTATAAATAAGGAGATTGGACTTCTCTTCTATGAGACTGGACATCTCCTATGGTACTATCTAGTTCTAAATCTATGATCTATAATCTAATTACAGGATAGCACTGCTTTCCCAGAGGAGGGTTGTTTTTTCAAATCCCACTTGACAATCTGGGTCATCCCCAGAAGGCAGCTAATTAATACTACTCAGAATTTTAGGAGTAACTTGGCAGGTTACTCAGGTTACTAGTACTCCATTAATGAATAGTGTGTTCTCCATTGATTGTCAACCAGATTTAATGAGCTTTTAAAAAAGGAGTACTTAAGCAAATATAGAAACATGCCCACGATTAAAAATGTGTTGTCATTGTTTGCTCATGTCTGACTCTTCATGACTCCATTTGAGGTTTTCTTGGCAAAGATACTGGAGTGGTTTTCCATTTCCTGCTCATTTGACAGAGGAGAAAATAAAATAAAAGAAGCGAATTGACTTGCCTGGGGTCACACAGCTAGTAAATGTGTGACATCCTCCTGACTCCAGACCTGGAACTCTATACACTGTGGCACTTAACTGCCCCAATAAGGACTGTATTCTCCCCTTAAATACATAAAATTCCTGGGTAAATTCTCAACTGTTGACCACCAGAAGACCCTTCCTTCCTTTGTGGAGTCCTCATGAAGCTGCCTTTAGTTAGGTATAGCTCTCAGCTGGGCTCTCATGTCACACCAATTACACAGCAACATGTTACTATCAAAGGCAACATTCCAATTGTACTCAAATCCCTCAAGAGCATCCATATAACCCTAAAGGGATCTTGTAGTCAAGCTCTTGGAACCAAGTTCACCAGTGTTTATAAGAAGGTAGTAACTCAAGGGCATTAGGTCTCTTGTCCCTGATCACAAAAGTGGCACTATCAGGGAGGGGATGGTATCAGGGAGGGGATGGAAATCAAGTCAAGTTCTTTGGACTCCAAATGTGGAACTCTTTTCAATGAAACATTGTACCTCTAATAGTGCAGAGAGATATAGAAGACTAGAGGATAGTGTATTAATCATAGCATCAGGAAAAGTTGGCTTCAAATTCTGTCTCTGATATTTCTTCAGTGAGTGGCATTTAATCTATAAATTGGCAGTTAATCACTGTGAATTTCAGTTTCCTGAGCAATATTGTATGATGATCAACTGGAAAAGAGATTTAACTATCCTAATCACTACAGTGATCTAAGACAGCAAATGTTCATGTTCTATAAGAAGTCTTAAGTCACAAAATCTCAGAATCGTAGTTTTAGATGACCTCAACATTCATTTAGTCCCATCTGTGACTAAACAATAATTCTGTCAACATCATATACTTGACAAATGGTTATTTATGATGTGATGAAAAGATTTCTAGGAAGGGGAAATCTACTACTTTCCCAGGTTCCACTTTAGCATATCTATAATTGTTGGAAAGATTTTCTGACTGGCTATTAATTTTCTGTATAGCATTGAATGTCACCTAATCTTTTTGGTCCCTAATGTTTAGAATGAGAAAAGAGGATGTGGCAACAAAGGGTATAGTTGTCACTTTAGCTCTTAGCCAAACAAATCAATTCTCTCCCACCAGTCAAGAATCACTCAACTAAAGCCTACCAGGAATCAATTGCTTCTAACTGCTAAAACTTGAGCAACTTTGAAAGTCTCTTGTGATGTCTTCAATTCTCCCCCTCAAGCTCCTATATCAGGTTTCTCTACCTACCATTTATTCTCATATATTAAGTAAGAGCCTCCTGACTTTTGAAGATTCATGTTTCACTTACATATTTATAACTTCCCAAACATTTTTTTATTAAACCAAGTCTTTTAAACATAAAAATAAACGTACCTTGTCTCCAAATTTTTATTCTTTCTCTTCCTTCCTTCCCTCCCTCCTTCCTTCCTTCCTTCCTTCCTTCCTTCCTTCCTTCCTTCCT